>LSSL01006835.1:0-17161 GCA_001953115.1 Smittium mucronatum | reverse complement strand
ATAGGTATAGGTATAGGTATAGGTATAGGTATAGGTATAGGTATAGGTATAGGTATAGGTATAGGTATAGGTATAGGTATAGGTATAGGTATAGGTATAGGTATAGGTATAGGTATAGGTATAGGTATAGGTATAGGTATAGGTATAGGTATAGGTATAGGTATAGGTATAGGTATAGGTATAGGTATAGGTATAGGTATAGGTATAGGTATAGGTATAGGTATAGGTATAGGTATAGGTATAGGTATAGGTATAGGTATAGGTATAGGTATAGGTATAGGTATAGGTATAGGTATAGGTATAGGTATAGGTATAGGTATAGGTATAAATATAGTCAAAATTAAAGTAAGGATAGTATGAAAACAATAAGGGTTAGTTTGCAGATAGTGGCAGTAAAATATTATTTATTGATATTTAAATTATAGTAATGACGATGTCCAGAATAAATCATTCCGCTTAATTTTTTTTTGTATCACTAAGTTTTATTGTAGGGTAATGTAATAAAAAATTTATTAAAAAATATTAAAAAGGAATAAGATGTGTAGAAAAGACCAATATCTTGACTGCAATTCTATTTACTTGATATCAATAAATCACCTTCTTCTAATAATGGACCAACATATTATCGGTAATAACAAAAGATACAGACAAAAAAAAGTAAACATGTTAGGTTATAAAAGCAGAATTGATTAGTTTATCGAATAATCATCCATTCACCACCGAGTTTCTTTTATAAAAAGTCACTAAATCTCTGATCCGGATAAAAAATGCTTACGCTTTTTATTCATAGATAATAGAAAAGATAAATGAAAGTGAAAGGACATCATTTTCAATAAAACTCGGTTTCTCTGTCATTATAATATAGAGCCTAATGTAAATTTGATACCCCCCCCCCCCAAAAAAAAGCTAGACCAAAAGTGGGCAAATGAATTTATAATCCACTTGTTTATTTAACTCAGGATAATTTTGCAAGATTCCAAGGATTGTTTTTTCTTCTTTGATTTTTTTTGAAATTTTTAGAACCCAAAACAAATATTCCATGGAACTGATAAATGATGTATGATGAATAGTAAAAATTTTATTTAAACTAAACGATTTGGGATATGCTTTGAGTTCAATCTCACAGTCATTCATGTTAATGCTCTACCTTTAAGAGACCAGTAAATTAAATTTTTGACTTTGGTAAATCCAAAATAAGCGCTTTAAAAAGCTTAATTTGTTCATATTTTAGAAACTATTTTTACTGGATATGCATTTTAATGAGTTTAGAGTTTTCAAGATATCACTTTTTCAAGACCTGCATCACAAGATGCAATTTAATTTATGGCAGAGCGAATATTTGGCTTTAATTGATTTTTTATTTTTGGTTTATAGTGAGAAGATAAAATAAAAAATGATAGGTAGCACAAATAGATACATAGCTTATTTTTGGGTCCCGAAAGGGTTGGCTCTATTTCTTTAAATACCCATATGATTTCTGTGACCTGGCTTTATTTCCTCTAATGAACAATACCTTTTTTTGGACTTTTTTTATCTTATCTTTTTATTCCCAAAATTGACCTAAATGGCCTATTTATGGCATCAAATAAATCTATTTTTATGTTTTTTTATCGCATCAATTTAAAAGCAATTCATTGGCGCTAGATAGTTCTATTTTTTCAATTTACTTCCAATTAGAAACAAGAAAGATTAATCCCGCAATGTTTTTAAATAATGCGGTTAATAGGTATGTGCGCTCGTGGGCACAGCAGCATCAGGAGCCTCGATTCCAGTAAACTCTGATTTCATTGATCTATAAACATGTACTATTCCAGGAAGAATATTGGTTAATTTGTAATGTATGACCTATTCATTCAGTCCACTAAACTTTTGATTTTAATTAAGCCCTCATCGATATCACATTAATGCTAGTTTATCGATATACTCATTTTTGACCAATAAAAAATGTTACCTTAGTCCGAATAGGCCAAGTGGAATTCAGCCTGGTTTATTTTCAGAAGCTTGATCGTGTCAAATTAATAAAAAAAAATGAGTGCGTTGTTGCTCCACTCAAATATACTGCTGCTAATCTTTCCACAAGAATTCAATTAGCTCTCTCTAGTTAGTGTATTATTGGCTGCACTATCTGAGTTTTTTTCAGTCTTTTTTGTTTTAATACTGCCATTTCTGCTTGTTCTTTTTCGAGATTCTACTGGTCAATTAACTCACGGATCATCTTCAATAACCGTCTTTACCTAACATTTTTTAAAAAGTATATAAACTCCACCCGTTTATTTTTTTTGGGTAATTAGCTCATTTTGTCCTAGAAAATCTTCCCATTCAGTGTAAATTTTCCTTCCGTAATTTTCGTTGGGTATACTTATTCTTCTCGATATTCATTCATTCTTCCACCTGTACTCTTTGAAACGTTTAAATCGGTTTTATGAGCAGCTGGGATTCCGATATTTATCCACAGCAGGCAAGTTCTAGCTCGCCTGTCCAGTCTCCTCCCGTTCTCTCAAATTCCGATCGTCACAAACCGCATGTATCTTTTTCGAAAGATTCACCCAAGCCCCCAGGTCCTTCATCAAACAACGATCAAAATAATCGTGTTTATTGCAACCAAAATATCCAAAACATCGTTACCGATGCCGTGAACTCCTTCCATTTACATCCTAATAAATCTCTTGATTTAGCTGAATCTACTGTTAGCTTAAGAGAAATCGCTAAAAAAATAGGTAATACCAGGATTAAATTCCACAATACTGGGCGGATTATGATAGTTACTAAGCTTGGCGAAGATTATCTTATCGGTTTAACAAGGGATATTGTTATCTATTTAACTACTACTGAATTTTCCGGAGCCAAAAATAGAATCACAGTGTAATCTAATTTTTTTCTAAGCTCTCTCTAATGCGTATATATTTACTAAGTTTTAGTTCACTTTATTAGATACGTCGAGAATCCAATATTAAATAGCAAGAAATTTAACTTAAGCAGACTTTATCAGAGATACCGTGATATCATAGGAAGAATAAAAGAATGGACTCCCGCGATGTGTGTCACTAGTCCGGAGGTTTTCGACTTTGTCATAACTCTGGGCGGTGATGGCACTCTTCTATATACATCATGGCTCTTTCAGAAAGTTGTTCCTCTAGCAATTCCTTTCAATCTCGGCTCTCTTGGATTTCTCACAAACTTCGACATTAAGAATGCTAGGCAGGTTCTCAGAGCTGCTATCAACCACGGTTCATATGTTAACCTACGCATGCGTTTCAAAGTTACTGTCTTCAGAGCTGTCAAGAAACCAGACATTCCTAAAAAAAACCCCTCTGGGCCTAATGATCGTCATCCTAGCTTCAAGAATATCACTGTATTTGGCGGCTCCAAACCTGGCGTATTATCTAAGCTCATTTCTACAAACAACTCTATAACCAAAAATGCTCATCCCAATTTGACTCGCACTAAACTAAACAATTCTAACAATCTTTCCGATAGTTCTCAAAGCACTACCCTTTCAATTTCCAATGCCACAATACCCACCCACCTCCTTGAAAAAAGTAATTTATCCTCTCCTAGCCCCATTGATATTGCATCTCCCAGCTCTAGTCTCTTGTCCTCTGTTCCCAAACCAGATGTAAGATCTATTCTCACCCATATTATACCCTAATTCATCTGACTTTTAAAACCATATTTTACGCCTTTTTTTTACTAATCAAAAACCTAACTTTCCCATTCCCCGCAAACCAGCCAATCACCAAGAATGATTTCCACCTTTCTAGCGATGAAGATTCAGATGTATCCAAAAAGCTTTCTGGTCTGACAATATCTCAAAATCCTTCTAAAAACGATTTCCAGCTCTCTTTTCCTACCATTGATACCTCATCACCACTTTCTTCCTTTCCCTCTAGTGAACTTCATATTCCATTAAAATCTACATTAAATTCTACATTAAGTTCTACACCTAGATTAAGAACTATGAGTGGTAACTTGAGCAACGCCAGCATATACTCTTCAAATAACAATTCTTCAGTGTCCAGATCAAGATCAAAATCTAGGAGAAATCATGGCTCTTCATTATCCGCACACACATCCCTATCAAGATCCAATTCAAGACTGAGTTCAAGCTTCGCCTCCAGCATTAACCTTGATTCTGACCAGAAAACCCCTTCTGATACTTACAACAGTTTATACGATTGGATAGAGTCTGATTCTTTTAACATCCTCAACGAAGTTGTTGTTGATCGAGGCCCTAATCCATTTTTGTCTGTCTTGGAATTATATGCTGATGATGTACATTTAACCACCGTTCAAGCTGATGGCCTTGTTCTATCTACCCCTACTGGCTCAACCGCGTATTCAGTAAGTTTATGTTTTATATTACCTTTACCGTTTTTTCTCCGCTATTTCCTCGATTTATAGTCTTTCTTCTCTTATTTTAATTCTACTAAACCAGCTTTCTGCCGGAGGTTCATTAGTCCATCCATCTATCCCCGCTCTTTTGATAACTCCTATTTGCCCACATACATTATCATTCCGCCCAATGCTGCTTCCTGATACTGTTCAACTAAAAGTCGAAGTTCCTTTTGATAGCAGAAATACTGCATGGGTATCTTTCGATGGTCGAAATCGCCTTGAGCTCAATCGCGGTGATTACGTTAAAGTCAGTGCATCAAACTATCCTTTGCCATCAATGACCCGTATCGATAATGATGGTGCCAAGGGTCACGATTGGTTCCAGAATTTGACTGAATCCTTTAATTGGAATACTCGCATGCGTCAAAAACAATTAAACACTCTTTTAGACAATCCAGATTTAAAGCCCACTCCTTGTAATGAAGACGATTTGGCTGATGATGAAAGCTGATTTTCTTTCCTTCCTCCCTATCGATCTTATTTTTTGTATAGACAGTTTTTTTTTTCCAATTCCCATTTTTTTTTTTCATTTGGCAACATTGAAAATATCTCGTTTATAAATGGCTAGTTAATCATATATTTTGGAAAAATTGTAGTCAATTATTTGAATAGGAATCTATTTTTGAAAAATTATGAACTTTTGAGCCGTAAACGAAAAAATTCTTTGAACTTTATAGTATTGGGTATTTCAAATTTTTCTGACCAAATATCAAATGACATAAATTATATTGTTTTTTTTCAAAAATAAATTATACCATCTAATCATATAGTACCTTAAATTGTATAGTTCTTTAAGACTCAGAGCATTCTGCACGCTAAACTGCTGGGTTTTATGCATATTTGAAAACAGCAATAGAGCATATAGTCAGTAAAATGTAAATATATCTCGAATGTAAAATACGATAACATAAATATAGGTTATTAATTATGGCATTATTTAGTTTGCTGTCATTTAAGGATAAATATACACCACCATTAATTATACTCCAAATTATGTTCATCCAATTTATGAGATCGGAAGAGAGATTTTTCTAAACTCTTTTTTTTTTTTTTTTTAAAAAAAAAAATTGACCGATACCCTATCACTCAACTTAATTGATATAAGAGACTCATCAAATCGGCATCAAATCGATTCTCTATATGATCCAAAACGTGTGAAATAACTTATAAAACTTCAAAAATTGCGTCTCACTTAATTTTATGGACCTCAATTCCTGCGCATCTAATATTTAAAACTCTTTAAAAATATTCCCATATCGATAAATACTCTTAATTGGTGTTATAATAAAAAAAAACAAGCGATGATTCCAGAACCAATAAAAAAGGATAAAAAAATGATTCCCACATCGTCCATTTCTTTAAATGGCTCGAAGTGTTCATCAGAGATAAAAATGAATTTCATAAATTCTACTCATATTTCAATTTCTGCTATTTTAGTGAGACCTTATGAATTCGAGAAGAAAAAGTTTAACCCATGCCATCCCATTTGAAGTTTAAATTTAATTGTGACTTACTGCCAAATTCAGTAACTCCGGCATATATGGAGCAATCTTGAAACCAATCGATGTTTTATCCGATCTTTAAAAAGAATTAAGTGAAGAGTATATATACACTGTAAAAATTAAATACGTATATATGTACTATAAATTCGGGAATTATGAAAATAATTTCTACCAGGATAATTTATAATTAAAAGAAATAATAAAAAAAAATTGTAAAAATAAAATGGGAAATTTATGCAATAGTATTCTGTAAAATAATAACAATAAAAATATTGGCTATTGACGTATGTTTTTTCTAGAAATATTAAAAACAATACGTTCTTGTTCTTTTTTAGAAATCAGGTATTTTAAATCTTAGAAAGAAGTAAAAAAAAGTTTTTGTATTATTATAAACCTACTAGATTTCTAATATCTAAAAATTATTTTATTTTGCAGTGATATTTAAAAATTAATTACCAATTAATTACAATAATTTTCTTATTATTGAATAAACTTATTAATAAACTAATTAACTACTGGAGAGGTCATATTAAGAAAAATAAAAAATAAAAATCAGTAACAAGGCTTGAATTATGATAAATTCAACATAATTTAATATTCCATTTTTAAATATATGAAGATTTTGGAAAAATTTTCAAGGTAAAAAAATAACTTTTGTGTTTATCATGAAAAATCAACAAATTTATAAATTCTTTAGCTTGGTTTTTATTAAAAACTTCTTGATCATTTATTGAATGTTTTTTAATTTGGATTAAAGATAAAAATGTCGTGTATTATTTTAAAAAAATATTATTATTTGAGTTTTTTTTCATTTAAGAATAAAATGTAATTAATTTATTCATCTTATAATGTTTTATTCAAAATTATAGTATTGAAAATCTAGTGTAATAATGGGAAAATTCATATATAAAAAATCAAGTAGTAGATAAATTCAACAGTATTAAGTAAAATAAATAAAAATCCATCGTATTTTCATGATTAAACTTATGTATGGTTCAGCTATTTTCGAATTGATTGCCGCTAAATATGAATGGCATATCCGACCTTAAAAAATATTCAAATTATAATATACATATAGATTATATATTTATATACATATTAAAAACTCCATTATAAGATCCATCTAAAAAAAATATAAATATATAAGCTTACCTAGTTTTGTAAATGATGAGAAAAAATACCGAAGGTTATTTTTTATTGAAAAGTTGAAATTATATATTGAATTTATCACCCGTATACGCATTTTTAAAAAAATATTCAATTGAGTTATAATTTTATTTATTGGCTTGGTGTAAAAAAGAAAATATTTTAATTTATATTAATATTGATTGATTTATTAAAAATTTTAAGAATAACGTTTTTTTTAAATATCTATGTTCATGATAACAAATCGAAGAAAGTGAAAAAAGATTTATCAGAAATGATAAGCACTTTTATCAATCGGTGTTAGTGAGCTTATTTAACGATTTACTTTCCTGAAATTTTTAAATTATAACGTGACTATATATTTTTGGAAATCAATATTTTATTTTTTGAAGTTGTACATCCTTTAATAGTTAGATAATTCCCATATCTTTAATTTCAACTAAAATTGTATTTCAACTTAATTAATTTAAGGATGGAATACATATTTCCACATTTTTACAAATAATAATGCAAAATTTAGTGAATTTGCACGAAATTGCTCTTATCTGTACGAATTTCATTCATACCAATTATTGCTAAAATAAATCTAAAAATTTAACACATTTAAGTTCTGATAAGTTCCTTGGTCAGTTTTTTTTTATTGGATTTCTTTACATTAAATTATTTCAAATTATACGCTGGTACCAGTATAATATAAGTTTAATGGATAAGCTAAAATCTACTCCCCAATTTAAAAAAAATATACTATGTGCAAAATCTGTAATCGTTTCATCATATTAATTGGAAAAAACTATAAAAATCTGCAAATTATTGTAAAACTGTGCAAATTAGTGAAATTTAGAGCAAATAAGTGAAATTATAAATGCGTTTTTTGTAAAAGTGTGGAGAAATTATTACTTCCATTAATTTAATTGGATTTAAAATTTTACTTTCAAGATTTCAATATTTTTCATAAAATAAAATGTAAATTAAATTTTTGGTAAATAAAAAAAATAAGATGGAAGTTTGGTTTGAAATTTCAATTTATAAAAAATCTATAAAAAATTAACTTACTATTAGATTTTTTTACATAATTTCTGGAAAAATCAATTGCTGGAATTAAACATTTATTTATCCACTATAAATTTTTCGATAAGAAGCATCTAGATAGATTATTAATGCAAGTTTAAAAAAGTATTCAGATAGGCTAAAGTATTATTTTTCGCGGTTTTTTTTAAAAAATTGCAAATATTATCGCTAATTTTCTTGTTTGACGGGATTTTGATTTATAAGTAATTGGGGGTATATATTTTAGGTTTTAAAGAGAAAAAGTATATATATACATGAATTTTTATAGATTAGATTAGTTCAGATTTTTTGGTTATATTCCAGTTATTTTTGGATAAAATTAAAAGAAAAATTATCAATAGGTGTATTGTATTTGAACAACTTAAAACACCATGAAACCCTTGCTTTGGGTACTGAAATGTTTTTTTCTTCTATTTTCTTGTTTTTCCGGTAAAAATAAAAATAATAAATGATCCATCCTTGAATCAATTTACACAAAATAATATCCAAATAAATGGAATATGGATATTCTGGAACAAATATCATAAAAATTTCTAGACCTTTTTAAATATATAGTACATTTAAAAATGTTAAATATGAAATTTTAGTATATAAATATATGTATCAATTTCTTGACTTAATTTTAAGTGAAATACAATATTTAGTTTTTATGTAGGCTAATTTAATCAAAGTGTATTTTATACAATCAAATTTTTAGATAATTGATATTTATTTTAGATAAAATTTCGAGTTTTAGCCATAAATAATAGTAAAAAAAACATATTTGGATTAGCCTGGTGTGATTTTTAATATTATTATGATAAAAAATGATTTATGATTGTTACAGGATTTATCGAGGTTATTAGAATCCCTTCTCAATAAGATGAAAAAAAAAATTCACAATTAACCTGCACGTTTTCCTAATGATGGGAGCTAATTCTCAAAAAATCTACATTATTTATAAATAAAAATGTAATTATTTCTCAAAAACATAGATAAATTATCCAAAAAATCGTTTTTGATATTTTATAGAAAAAAAAAAGAATTTGTTGTAAGAAAAACTCATTTTTTCGGAATAATTTTTAATATAGTTATCATAGTTTTATTTAGCAATATTTTTACCCAACTGGATAGTTTTTTTTTTGATTTTCAGATAATTTTTTCTTTTCGAAATTTTTAAAATTATGCAGAATTTTAACGTTTCTATTATATAAATTTAATAATATTATTTACTGAATTCTGGATATCTTTACAATTATTAACAAAAAAAAATAGTTGCTTAAATAACAAAAAAAATGCCCTTCTTTTTTGTTATGTATGGTTTTAATCATAATTTTTGCAAAGATATTTTATAAGTAACAGTATATAAATAATGAAAATTCAGCAAAGCTTTCATTAAGTTTCTGAATTGATTTTTAAATTTATCAAAGAAACAAACTTATAATTAAAATTACGACTTTTTTCCAAATCCAATTTGTATGATATTTAGTCGTTTTCTTTTCTTTGAAAATTTCCATTAACCCTTTCAGGGGCAATGGTACAAAAAATGGCTTTCACTTTTTGCTCAATTTTTTCATTAGACTGATATTATTGTAAACTATTGGTTAAATCAAAAAGATAGACCAATTGAAAGTTTTAATTTGAGCAAATAGGTGCGAGGCTTAAATTTGGGCTCGAAAGGGTTAAATAACAAAATTAATGCACGTTTTTAAACTAAGTCAAATTTAATTCAAAAAGTGATATTAAATTGATTCTTTTAAAACATAGTTTGAGAAGAATCAGGCCTAATGCTTTATGCTAAGATCTTTAATATTTTTATCAAAAATAAATTCATAATTTATACAGAGAATTTTCTTCGTTTTAAGCTTTATATAGTCGAATAAGTCGACACTTTTTCAATTTAAGTGCTATATAATCAATAATGTCCTTCAATTTGGATAATAAATATACAGATCTGCCTCAATTTGATTTTTTATTAAAGGAAATTAGTTGTTATTAAAAAAAGTTGCCACGAATTTTTTTTTCCGAAACTATATTTAAAATTTTATTTAATATTACTTTGTTAAAATATTCTTTACGAAGAAGTAAATTTAGATTATACATTTTATAATTTTAAAATAAATAAATAATGAATTGTTTTAAATATATTTTTTTGCGAGATCAAGCTTTTATCAGTATTATTAGCCACCGATTTTAACTAATTAGTGGCGAGAATATGCAGAATTTTTATTTATTTTTTGATAAAAGAAAGTAATTGAATATACTTCTCGGTTTGAGTGTATTCAAAAAGAGATAAATAAAAACACCCTCAAATTGGCCTAAAAAAATTATAAAAAATAACTAAAAAAGACAAATAATTTTACTCAGAAAACGCTACACTTGTATTAAATAAAATCAAATAGCTATATCATTAATGTGGTTACATGTCTCATTTTTTTTTTTTTTCGATTATCAACTGCAATTTTTTTTTTTTTGAGAAAGTATCTTTCAAGTTGTTTTAATGTTATAATTTAAAGCGATTTAAAAATTTAATTTGATCATCATTGATCGATGTGTATATTAATTTTTTTTTAAAAAAACACTTTGAAAGGAAAAAACTAGCTAAAAACCAAAAAAAAAAAAAAATCTATCCAGTTGGGTAGAAATATTATTGTATGAGATTATAATAGCTATAATAGAAATTCTTCTGACAAAAATGAGATTTTTTTTAACAAATCTTTTTTTTGAAAAATATATCCTGGATTGATAGTGAGTAGTACATCATTTTTTAGGAAATGATTTCATTATTATTAGGAAATATTGCTGGTTAATTGGGTGATTTTTCTCATCTGATCTTTAAGGAATTCCAATCTCTGCGACAATTTCTGATAACGAAATAAATAAACGAAAATATGGTAAAAATGAAAAAATCAATTTTTTTTTTTTACTGGTAAAGTAAAATAATATATCCTGCATAATAAAATTATGATTTGATTAAAATTTCAAATGAAATATAAAGGGTGAAAAAACGGGCCTTGTTTGAAAAAAGTCACGCTTCCAATAAATAGTAAAGTTATACACAATTTTTGGAGAATTTTTTAAAAAAATTTGCAAAAAAAAAAGGTTTCTCTCGATTTAATTTTTAATTTTAACTCTATAATAAATCTTGTATACAATTTAAAAGCAAAGGAGCTCGGGGTATAGGAAAATAAGGCGGTGTCTTATATAATTTAAGAAGATTTTTTATCCATATTCATGGTCAAATTTATTAAATTCTGGATGCTTCTTTGATAAAAATTACAAGAAATAATAATTAAATGTTGTAGAAAATCCCCCTTTTTTTTCAAGATTAAAAAAGATATTCTTATATTTTCAATTACCACCTCCCCCCCCCCTTTGATCCCTACAAAAAAATCTCTTTGGAAGTTTAATGTAATGTAGGTGGAATTTTATTTGGTAAACTAGCCGAATCGGCCAAGTGGTCTTGATAAAATTATCTCTCTGGCATATTTAGAAATAAAATGCAACCAGGAGGTATGGTTGTGTTATGATCTGTATTTTTATTTCTAAAAATTAGTGGGCCATTTTCTGCAAAAAGTTTTGTGTGCATATTGATGGTCCTGCTAGTCGATAAAGTCACCTAGGATACGGTAAAGGGATAGGCAGCTTAGGATGTCTTAAGTTGGGAGGTAATTTTGATTTTAAGGGGTTATCAGAGTGTATTGAATATCTGTGTGAGAGCAGGTATTATCCTTCGAGAAGGTCACAGTCTGTCGCTGTCACTGTGGGCGTATTTTCCTTTTTCCACGACTTATAAGCAGGAAAATAAAATTATCTAGTGGGATTTTATTTTATTTTATGCTGTTGAGTCAGAAAATATTTAAATTTATATATATTTATGTATTTCAAAATGATAAAAAAAAAAATCTTTATATATATATATTTTTTATCAATCACATTTGGGATAAAATAGTTCAATTTTTTTCCACAAAATATAAGATTTGGAGCTCGGAATAATTCTTTTTAAAGATAAATCTAAAAAAAAAAATAGCAATAGAAATTTAATTATCAATTTTTATTAAAAAAGAATAGATTCTAGGTTATACATACCTTTTTCGCAATCTCAGCGTATCTCTATCAATATTTCGATGTAAAAAGAAAATATCCAAAATTTTAAAAATGAAATAAAAATAATTACAACCAGAGAAAATAAATAGACACCAACTCCCTCAAAAAAAGAGCTTTTTTAATTTAACAGACGAAAAAGTGAGAGTTATGAGTCACCCTAGCTAAAAAATATATTAAGAAAGGTCTCTACGGATTTTTTTGATTAGGTTAATAGATGACAGCAGAACTACTATTAAATTTACTCTTTATGTATACTTTAAACGCATATTATTTTGATCGATAATCCAAGATTTATTTATATGGTTATGCAGATATTACTTTACAGAAATGATTCTTGAAACATCTGTTATGTTGAGTAATTACAGAAAGGATTAGAGATATATGAGGAAATTATCATGTTGAGCCAAATTAAATTTAAAAAACTTTTTTCGGTGGAAGAATTAAAATCTTTAGACTATTTGCAAGACATTAATGGTATTTTTGAATATATGAATGTTTTCTATATCCATACAAGGTAAATAATAAGCGATAAAAGTCCAAATATTGCACATTCATACTTTTATTTCTGATCCAATTTGCCCCCCCCCCCCAAAAAAAACACTAGTTACAATCCATTTAAAAGCAATTATAAATAGTTTGTATTTCTTTATGAATCCCTTTTCCATCAAAGTTTCATTACCCCTAAGGGTGAAATACCTTGCAGTGGTTTAGGGGCTTAAGCGGTATACATTTAAAAGTATACTAGTCCACACTTTCACACAGCCATGTACTATTCTTGGTTGGGAATAGTGGGGACAGCGCACAGTGATTCGGAGGACCATCTCGAAACAGGAGGAACCGATCGTTTAGCACAGCTGAGACATAGTCTAGTGCACAAGTTTCGCGTTCGATAGTCAGATGGATCTCAGCGTCTAACGGCTATTTGTAGGAAAGACATGCCGATCAGACTCACGTTTGGGTAGGAGCCTAATTTTATTAATCCTGTTAGAATTAGGTTCTGATTAGGAGCTCATTAGCCTCAATGAACTATTGCAAATTGACAAAAAGCTTAATTTTGACTGTAAGTAACCACATTCATGCACCTACTCGAAGCAATGCCAGGATATTATTTGGTAGTTGGTAGATTGAACCCTTTTCCCGTAGGTACGCAGCCGGCAATCCGGCAGAAGAGCTTATTGTAGTTTGGATAATAGTCTTTTCTATACGACTTTTTCTTTTTTTTTTTTTTGTATTTTTTTAGTATAGTTTTTAATGACGGTACCTTATAATTAAAATTCCGTGATACAAAAAATAAAAATAAATCAAAGTTTCGTTATTAAGCGGCGATATTAAATATAGCCGAAACAAAAAAAAAAAATATTTAAATATACATTTCATTTACAGGATTTTTATTTTTTACATTCCAAAATGTAGAGGCTTATAAATATGAGGGATTTTTCTTTTCCCAACTCGGTTGGGGTTTTGAATATTTTTTTTGTTTAATGCGGTCAATAGTTGTAAGAATCGGGATTATTTAATTTAATATGTATGTAAAAGATGGCAAGAACGAAATAAAAATAGAAAAATATAATTTCGATAAAATATCAAGTTAAATCGGCCATTTATGTTGATAAAACAGAAAATCGGTCAATTTCTAAAAAATAGGGGCAATGAAACCTAAATGAAATAGAATTATTACAAAAATTGATTTCAAATATATATTTATTCGTGCACAAGAAATTTAAAAGTCAATAGCGTCGTTAAAAACTAGATTAATAAAGCAGAAAAAAACATATGGAAAAGGTAATTATCTTGTATCAATAAGGATTTTTGCCGGGCCACCGGCCTTGCTACTTATTAGTATGGGGTAAAGTCTCACAAAAAAACCTCCACCTAACAATGCTTCAGACATTTTCGTGAGCGAGACCGAGAAAACTGTTTGATAAGTTCGTTGATTCTACCGAGCTCCTTAATTAAAGATTGGTTTGAGCAGAACTAATAAAAAATGTACTCAGTACCAAAAGCAAGAGTCTATTTCTACAAGTCTCTCCCACAAATAGCAGCTAGATACTGAGATCTGCCTGGCTGAAAAGTGCTAGAGAGGGTTTTTGTGTGCTATTAAATGTCTCAGTTTGGGACTTTTCCCAATTAAAATAACCAATTAAACACCGGAATAATCATTTAGCCTTTCTGCCAATCACAAACGAAAAACAAATTCCCATCAACAAATCGAAATTTTATTGCCCTTTTTTATTGATATTAAAGGCTGATTTTTGCTGCTAAAACTGACTAAAAAAGCATATAGAAACGATCAGAATTAATTAGTGAACTGGTTTTAATGTTTTTAAATTAATAATTCATACTTTTTAGTGCCAAGCTTTTTTTTTTTGAGATTTATTCGAGGTCTTTTTTGAGAACCAATTAGTTTCTTTGTTTCTAGAGCCGAGGTTTTAGACCTGTTGGGTTCTACGGCTGACTCGAGAGTGGGCTGCGGGGTAAAGGGACGATGTCTGAACTATTTGAGAATGACATTTCTATTGGCCAAAGAGGAGTAATAAGTACCTGGATCTAAACGTCTATAAATCAAATTGACCAGATTGGGCGAATCAGAGGGATATGAGCGTGCAAATAAAAGGTCTGGGGGGGGAAAGGCGGATGATATCTAGACTGGATTCTCTCTCCCAATCCCCATAAAAATAAAGAGTATTCTGAAATGAGAAAAGTAATCACCAACATATATTGAGGGAATAGAATGCAATCATTTTCTTTTTTTAGCAAGAAAATTTAGAGTATTTATAGAAATCACAAGTTATTCCCAGAGTTTATTTTATATTTCTTATCTGATCAGATTATGCAGCTACTTATTCTGGGCCGGGGTTTTATTGGCACGTACGTCGCGAACATATGCGTTTCCAAGGGGATTGCGTATTCGGCTACCACGACAGATGGAAGAGAAGGGACCATCAAATTTTCAGTTCCAAAGAACGATGCCCCTGCTGCTGACTTCTTGCAAGCCGTGAAAAGCCTTCCCGCGTCTCCCACCATCCTCGTGACGTTTCCTCTCGATGGAGCAGGCGCTGTAGATAAACTGGTCGGTTCGTACAATGAAGTGCATCCCGATTCTGTTCGAAACTGGATGTACCTCGGAAGTACTTCCGTCTTTACGACCGTGCCTAGTAACCGTAACACCCCCCGCGATCCAGCCGTGAATCCCACCCGCCAGGCGTCTGAAGATCGGTTCGTGTCTGCATATAACGCCACGATCCTCTAGTAAGTCACTCACAAACCCTACTTTTTCATTTCCACTTTTGGGTTGACGTTCTGTTTCTCTCTATCTTTTTCTAATGTTTGATTTTTATGCCCAACTTTTTTCGTAGTTTATCTGGTCTATGGGGTGGTAAAAGGTTTGCATTTTTATTTTATTTTGTGAATTTATCCCTATAGTCGAAAAAAAAAAAACTTGATGTTTTGTGATTGTTAAAATAGGGATCCAAAGGGTTGGGTTAGATTCTTTAATACTGAGGCCGCCATTATGCGCAGAATCAAGAACCGAACACTGCATCTGGTTCACGGTGAAGACGTCGCTGAATCCATCATCGCTGGTCCTTTCGCCAACCCGACCCCCGGTCAGCGCTGGATCGTGTCTGATCCCACCGTCTACGATATGCTCGAAATATTCGTCAAGGAAATGCACGGCGATCAGCTCGAATTGCTGAAAAGTACGCTGAAGGATCCAGAAGCTGCTGAATATATTAACAGCCCCGATTTAGACAAATTGATCGTCGGTGGAGAAAAGGCCCATCTTGCACGCCGGCTCGATCCTTCTGATTTTTGGTCCCACTTCAAAATCAGTCCTACCCATTTTTTCGAAGCCTGATTTTCGGTACTTTTCTTTTGCTGATCGAGATCATTTTTTTTGTCTTTTTTTCATTTGTATCATGTCGTGTTGGATTGGACATGGAATTTTTTTTTTAAAATTTTTTTATTCAGTTCCGATCCTTAAAAGTTTCATTATTCTATCTTTTCACAAGTTATTAGGCGATTTCTTCTTTTGTATTCTTACAATTAACCAACACATTATTCTTGAAAGTTATTAAATAGTCTACAATTTTTAATTTTACGAGTATGAAAAATAAATCAAGGACAATTTATATTAATTGCAACTAAAATATGAAAACTAGAATAAAAAAAAGAATTGTGTAGTTGAGTTATTCCTCGATTGGTCAAAACGTTTAGACGATATGGGGCTGAATTCGAGATGCAATACGGTCAATATCCGAGAATACAGTATCGCTATGCGACGAATTCCCAGATACGATCTGAAGCAGCGTTTCAATAAACTCAAAGTTGCCTAAAATCCCAAGATGATCAGATGCCTTTGTGGCCTGTCCGAGCCCAGACTGGTAAAACGGTGCTGGATCGTTCTTGATTTCTTTAGTCACTATTCTGACACTATGCGGATTAAACAGCTTTGTTTTCCATAGCTTGTTTCCCATCAGTCCTAAAGAAATTAGATTCACTGTTCCATCCCAAAGAAAAAAAGATAATATTTGATCAGAATATATATATATATATTTTGGAAACAAAAAGACAAGAAAAATTTACCCGGCCGAGTATACGATTCCGGTCTGGGTTCCAGTATCCTGATCGTACCGCTGGTTATCAATAACGTACGAGGCATTAGAGGCCATGTTTGAGGCTTCGGGGTCAGTTCCGCTCCGTTCCGTTCCGTTTCCTGTAGTAATAAGCGCGCTCGCAATTGATTCCGACTCCATACAACGAGTAAATACTCATGTTGGGCGCATTAGGCAGCTGGAAAGTCAGAGGATTGCTGAACGTAGACTGGTCGTCCTTGTGGGCATTGAACTCCTGCTGTGTTAAAAAACATTCCTAGATGGTAATTACTGTCGAGGCGGGCGGAGTATCCAGGGCTAATAGTTCGTTTCAGGAACTGGACGGACTCGTCGAGAGCAAAGTTCTTTTGG
>LSSL01006834.1:0-10763 GCA_001953115.1 Smittium mucronatum | reverse complement strand
GTCTAACTGTCGAACGCTGGACTTGTGCACTAGACTATGTCTCAGCAGTGCTAAAATTTCTGTTTCTCCTGTTTCGAGATGGTTCTTCTCTGGAATCACTGTACTCCTAATCGCTGTGCGCTGTATCCACTATTCCCAACCAAGAATAGTACAACGCTGTGTAAAATTTTGGTCTAGTGTACTTCGAAAAGTACACTATTAATCTCCTAAACCACGACAAGGTATTTCACTCTTAGGGGTAATCATACTGGTCGCACTCTTAGTTTAGATTCATAAAAATTACTAATGATTCAGCAACAACCCGAATCAAAGATCTGAATTGATATTTACATTTTTATTGGCTTATGGTTTACTGCTGAATAATGAAATTTTGCCTATTGGGTAAATATTTATTATATATCTCAACTAATTACTTATTTTGTGTTAAACTGAGCTTTCAATAGGGCTGAATTACTTGTTTTGGAAATATATAAACAGAAAAAAACGTGAAATTGGATTTTTTTTGCCATATCCGGATCAGAAAGTTTCTTTGAGGACCTTTTGTTAGCAAATAGACGTCTTTATAATTGCATTTGTTCGATTTTTTTAGCCAGAATTTTTTATTTTCTAAATACATTTGCATTACAAAGAAAAGAAAAGGCATTAAAAAAGTATAAGACAATTAAATATTTGTTTACGTTATTTTTATATAAATTTGGAATCGAAATGGTATTAGTCATCTATACGTTTCCAATTTTCCCGAGAAATTTATCTTCTTTTTCTGTATTCATCTTGTATATATATAACTTTTAAATTTCTATTTATTGAATTTTCGATTCTTGTTGTTAATCATGGAACAGGTTTTACCAGTAGAGATCATCGAACGGATATTTGTTGTTTCCCAAAATCCTGAGTTACGATTCTTGTCGAAATCTTTTTATAGAATCTCAAATCTGATAAATGTTCGTTCCGAATTTTTTCTTATTCGTTTCGGGAAAAAAAATGTTTTTAGTTTCGAAGACGGTTTACCTGCCAAGTTTCCTGAAATGTTTTCTTCCGAAATTTTATCTCTAAGACTAATAAAAATGGGAGCCATTGTTAAAAAAGAGGGACAAAGTCTGTTCTATTATGCAATTGAGAATTCCTGGGTTATGGTTGTTAAATATCTGCTGAATGTTTTTATTAGCAAAATCGAACCTGTCGATTCTGGCGGAGTCGTCTACATAGACCCTTTAATTTCTCTAACAAAGGATCAATATAAGTCTGTAAAGCTTGCTCTCGAATATCTGGATCTATCGATACTCAAATTGATTCTAGATTCTCACAAGATCATATATAATCCACTTCATCATAACACGCATATTAGTGTATTTAAGAAACATCAAAAAGTCGATTTAAACAAAGTGGAAATTGAATTTTATTTGGAAGTTGTTGAAGAAGGGAATATTGATATTTTAGACTTATTGTTTGAAAATGGGTTGATAATCAATCTAAAAAAAGAGATATTCTACCCAGCAATATCCAAATCTGATATCCAGACTATAGAATATCTAATTAGTAAAGGTGGTGATTTTTCTCTCTTAGATAACCAAGCCTTCTATATAGCTTGCCATAACGGAAATATTCGCATCATTCAGTATATAGAACTACACTGCCCATTAGTAACTATAGATCCCGAAGATATATTAAGCCTTTCAATTGGAAATGGCAACTCTGATACTATGAAATATTTACACTCGAAGGGATACTGTTCCAATTTTTTCAATTATGATTTTATACAATATATATGTGATTGCAATCATATTAAGCTATTCGATAGTGTCTATCAAATTTACAAAAACAAATTAACTATTTTAAAGTTTGCATTGCTTCATTCGGTCAGAAATAGTAATATCAAAATGGTAACCCATCTTTTCCAGAAATATCCTACCATCAAAGATTTTATTGATCAAAATCTTTTTATTATATGTATTCGCGATCCAAGACCACAATTGATCACCTTCTTTGTTCAAAACAATATTCTTTCTTTTTCATATATGGTCGAGTTGGAGGGTATGCTGTACGATGAAATCTACAATCAATTTGATTTCTATGATAAAAAGCTACACACAAAAAAGATTGAAGATTTATACAAACTAACCCCCATTTTTGAATATTTTTTTACGAAATCTTCAGGCATTGATAATGAAGAATATATTAAAAATCGTGAATCTTTTCTTCAAATTCAAATGACCAGGCTTTTGTTAATTTCATGCAGGGGTTACAGCAAGCTCGAGGAAATAAATTACTATATTGACAATGGTGCTAACATCCACATAGATCAAGATCAGCCACTTATTGATGCATGCATTTATTATGATGATTTGGATATCATAAAATTATTAGTAGAAAGTGGATCTGATGTAAATGCTCAAAACGGACTGGCTTTAGTTAATGCTTGCTATGAACCAAGAAGTTTAAATATCATTAAATATTTGATTGAATGTGGTGCTGATGTAAATGCTCAAAATGGGCAAGCTTTAATCAATGTTTGCAGTAACTCTGGAGGCCTGGATATCGTTGAATACCTAGTTCAAAAAGGAGCTAATATCCATTTACAGGATGATCAGGCATTTATCGAAGCTTGTTCAGATACCGATAATTTCGAAGTTTTCGAGTTTTTGATACAAAATGGAGCTGATATCAATGCCCAAAATGGCGAAGCTTTGGTGAAAGCTTGTTTTTACCCTAAAGATTTGAGACAGATAAAATATTTAATCGAAAACGGAGTTGATATTCATTCACAAAACGATGAAGCTCTTGTTAGTACTTGTTTAGAAGATGGTGTTGTAGATGTTTTTGGATTTCTTGTTGAAAACGGAGCTAACATTCATGCCCAGAATGGTCAGGCTTTAATTAATGCATGCTCACGTAATCTTAACTTTAATATTCTTAATTATCTGGTTGAAAATGGTGCCGATGTAAATGCCCAAAATGACCAAGCCCTAATTGTTGCTTCTAATTTCCGCAATTTGGATTTCATAAAATATTTGCTTGAGAATGGGGCTAATATAAATTCTCAAAATGGACAGCCCTTAATTTCTGCTTGTAAATCCCGAGCACCTGTAGAAATTCTAAGATTTTTGATTGAAAACGGGGCAGATATATATGCTCAGAACTGTCAACCTTTAACTAGACTTTGCAATTCATTACTCTGGAGGGAAAAATCATTTGACAAGTCTTTTGAGTATCTTCTGTCTTTAGGAGCTGATAATGGTGTTAATCTGGAATATGTGTGGGTTCGTGTTTTTAGTAAAAAATTTTCTCCATTACTGCTTGAATATTTAATCCACACTGAAGTGAGCATAGATTTTCAAAGCTATTTGTCTATGATCGATGATTTTTCCGATCGAATTGTAGATTCAAAAATGAAAAGTGAAACTATTGAAATTCTAGCTGAAAAACTGTCAATTATTACAGACCGAAATTTCCTCTTATCATTTTTTAGAAACCCAAGATTTAAGGTTTTAAAGTTTTTTGCTGATAAAGGAATAGTGATTATTAAATACAAAGACTTCATTCTAGATTGCTTGTCTGAGCTGATTGGAGGGAATTTCAGAGATCTGTTACTTTATCTCTTCAATTTCACTAAATTACGCGAGTTAAGATCCCTATGTAATTTTTGTGAAAAGAATCGTTTGAAATGCTCATGCACCGATATTTACGTACATGCTTCATATTTAGATGAAATTTTTGTCATTCTTTTATACCTAAAGAAAATTGGAATTGAGTTCTCCACTTCAGAATTACAGAGAAAGTTTGGAAAAAATTTTCTGCAACTCAGCCTGGTTGATCTAAGCACAATATCTTTTAATGAAAATAAAACCTACAAAACGTTTTATTCTGAATCTGACGCTTGTCCTCAATGGTTAAATAATTTCTATTTCATCCGCAGAGGCAAATAATATTGGTGAACAAATTTATATACATAATCGAGCTCTTCATCATATGGAATTTAAAACTTTAATTTCATTTTTTTTATTCTTTAATGAAAAAATGTCTTTGTTGACAACTATTTCTGGACACCAAAATTGAGGAGTGATATCCTTATAATCTTTTTTTACATTTTATTAATAGTTTTGTTTAATCAAACTGATAGTTCGTGAGGTCAATAATTCAATAATTTGTTTTTATAAACTTCTTTAAGAAAACGCTAAGTCTTTTAATGAACCTTAAATCGATGCTAACAGGATACGGAAGACCTAGAAGTCCAGAGGGTGATATATTAAATAACTATTTAACTCTAATAATATCCCCTAAGAGTGAAATACCCTGCCGTGGTTTAGGGGCTTAATAGTGTACTTTTCGAAGTACACTAGACCAAAATTTTACACAGCGTTGTACTATTCTTGGTTGGGAATAGTGGATACAGCGCACAGCGATTAGGAGGACAGTGATTCCAGAGAAGAACCATCTCGAAACAGGAGAAACAGAAATTTTAGCACTGCTGAGACATAGTCTAGTGCAAAAGTCCAGCGTTCGACAGTCAAACGGATCTCAGCGTCTAACAGCTATTTTTAGGAAAGCTATTTCGATCAATCCCGCGTTTGGGTAGGAGCCTAATTTTGTTAATCCTGTCAGAGGTAGGCTCTGACTAGGAGCTCATTGGTTTCAATGAACTATTGTTCGTTGACAAAGAGCTTAATTTTTGACTGCATGTAATCTCAGTCATCCAGCCTACTTGAAGCAATGTCAGGGGGGGTCTTTCGGTTGGTAGATTGCACCCTTTTGCCGTAGGTTCGCAGCCAGGTGTCCGGCAAAAGAACTTATTGCAGTTAGGAAAACAGTTTTTTCTATACGTCTTTTTCTTTTTTTCATATTTTTTTAGTATAGTTTTTAATAACGTTATCTTGCAATAAAATTCCGTGATACAAAAAAAAAAGAGGAATAAAAAGGGTTAATGATTATACCGAATTTCCGTTAGATATTTTAAATTTAAACGCATAAGCATTTAAAACTATATTCCAATAAATAATAAACGCAAAAAAAGTATTAGGGCGACAAAACTTAACAAAAATAAGTTTTTAATTAAAATTGCATAGTATCAAAAACGCAAAGGAATATATTTAGAATGAAAAAATTACATCTTTTTTGTGCATAGATCATTAGTATAAAATTTTTTCCATTGGATGGAAAATTTTCTTTGTGTATTCGATCAAAATATTCACAAATTTTCAGAATTTGTGTAATTTTTCAAAAATCTAAGCCCAAATATTTTTAACTAATTCATACATATAATGGGCTAACAAAATACAGGAGCTAGTAGTTGAGGAAGTTGATAATTTATAATATACCCATCTTTTATTTTCCTTCTTTTCTAACCAAGTTAGGGCAAATATATAACTTTTGTTGCAAATCAATGATTTGAATAATTTTAGAAGTCTGTAAAGAATGATGCGATGCTAATTAGTATTATTTCCCCCGTATTAATGTAGAAAATTTCGAATAAATATCTATTTATGATTTTTATGATTTCTTTATTTTTACGTTAGATTATAAAAAATTTCCACATATATAGATATAATGTGTCCAAATCCACAATCAGTTTTATTTTTTCATTAATCTCACAGAATTTATGCAATTAGTCAACAAATCGGTCTTTTAGATGATTTGGTGAATAAAATGGGTAATCGATTCCTTAATAAAATTTTTGTGACATATGTCGATATTTATATTAATATTGGATTAAGTATGAAAAATCTAGAAATTGGATGTATATATTTTAAGAGTTTAATAAGGCGTTTTAAAGCCCTTTGGTATACTCCTTCACCTCAATAAGAAATTTCTAGTTTAAGGATATGATACTAAAGTATTGGTACCATTTTTATGCATTTCAAATATTTAAATTTTTTATCTTTTTCGATTAATAATGATCAGAAAAACTAATTTCCAAGAGCTGATATCGCTTCAACCTGTACAAGAATAGAGTTAGCTCAGTTATATGCTACATATCTTTAAATATCTCCAAAACTTCTTTGATATTTGTTTTAGGTCTTACTCCATTAAAAAATTTAATATTAATGAAAATTTGGGAATGATTTGAGTGAGCTGTAAGAAAATTTAACCGATGGGTTGAAGGATGTAGGATGAAAATTTTTCATTCTATTTTTTTATCTTTATAAACACTTTCATAGTTTTTTATAATATTACAATATTTTTTAACTGAAGTCCCATATCTAAAAAAAATAACTGCAAAAAATATCACATATTATTTTTTTTAAAAAAATGATATTTTGATTTCTTACGGAGTTGGATCATAATTACAAAAATAAAAATAAAAAAATAAAATTATGGCTAATAATGGCTTCATTGTGAATAAATAAATATTTTTGATAAATTTATGCACTCTTTTAAGAAAAACAATTTTTTTATTTTTATTTTTGATATTTTTTCAATGAAGATTATAAACACTTACTGTGATCCTAACATTAATTATGTATATCTGAATCGTATATAATGAGAGGTCTTAGTAAAAAATAAACTATTTCGAAGATTAATTGGGAATTCTAAGATACTATGAAGAAAAAAATGGGTATTGACAATATTAAATATCTATAGAACTTGTTAATTATTCATGAAAAAATCTGGACCCTGAATACCACTATAAAATTCATAATTAAAGTCTGCCCAATTCCTGGTTACAATAAAATATTATTCAAAACATAAATTAGTATTTCATTAGAATTCAAACTAATCTCCAAGATACAGAAATAATAATATTTGTATAATATCAATAATTTATGATTTTTTTAATTTTTAATTTTACTCTTATTCCTAACTTTTGAGCTTAAATGAAAATATCTATATGTTTTTAAACTCAAATATTTCCAAAAAAAAAAAATATGTAAATACTCATAATATTTATCTTTTTTTGAGAATTTTCAGTAAGATATAGATAATGGCATCAGTTTAAATTTAAAAATTAAGTTTTCTCTCATGATCTTTAATGATAAAGCTCTTATTTTGTGTCAAATAATTCGCCGTAATTTATAATAAGTTTCTAATTTAACTTAATCTTTTAAAGTTTTAAAAATAAAACCGAAATTTATGATTTAAATATATTTAATGAATTGTGAATTTTTTAGAAATTTATAATAACTATTTTAAAATTTTATGCTAAAGATTGTTTAAAAATATTTTTTTATATTGATCATTATTCTAGATTTTTTAAACTAAGTATAGTTTGACTCAATGTATATTCTGAAGAAAATCTAAAATGAGTGTTATGAAGGTTATAATTAATTTTTTCTCGATTTTTCGTTTCAAACCATTTAATATTTTTAATTTCAGTTTACTGATTTTTACAAAATGATATTTTTATCGGCATGAAATCATAATTAATATCATTTCTAATAATTGGAAATACTTTTGATTTAAATTAAATGTAGTTTATATGTATTCTATTTATTTTTTGACGATTCGTGATAAAAACAAAAAAATATTCTGTCTATTTTTTAAATTTATACTCAATTTAGCAATCCTAGGATGAGTCGCAAGTTCTGCTAGTCAAATTTATAAAAATTCTAAGATTTCCTTAATAAAATAATTTGATCCATTAAAGACATGGGTTATTATTACATTTAAAATTATATCAGTTTTTTTCGGTTGTGGTTTCTTGCCTTTTTTTCAAAATATATACGTGTGTTTATTATAAACGCTGCATTAAAAGTTCTATGCTGGAAGTTTCAACAATATAAAGAATATTTTTTTAGTTATATATTTTTTTCACATGGCTTTTAATTTATTCTAAATTTTTATTTAAGGAGCTATATTAAGCCAATTGAGATTTTTTAACCAGATTAAATATTAAATATTAAAATATGTTATATTATAGGCTAAAACTGATGAATAATTATTTAAAAAAACATCAAAGTAAAAAAAATCACCTATTTTGTGGAAAAACATAATTTTTTAGAATTTTGGATGAACTTATTGCATACTATGCTATATTAATTACCTGTTTTTCTGATTTCTTTTCTTCCTAATCATTTTAAAGTATTTAAAATAAATAAAATATATTGATTATTTTTATAAAATATAAACCAAAAGCGTAAAAATAAAAGCAATTTGCTCTTTTAAGATTTAAAAATATCCTTTTTTTAGTAAATAAAAATTCTGATTTTTAGAAAATAAAATGTTTTATTTTATTTACAAAATTTCTTTTTTAGTTTGTGTTGTACGCGTTTGTACATTTTTTTAATATTTTTTAAAAGATTTAATCGTTTAAATCAAGGAATTCCTAATATTTGCAATTATATTTTTTGTTAATTTAATTTTATAGATTTGAAAAAATAAAAAAATTTAAAATTATAAGGACAAATTTCAAAAATCATCAGATTTTAGGAAATATTTTTAAAAATGACCAAATGACCAAATTATCAAAAATTTTCCATTTATAGCATAAAAATTAACGTAAATATTTTTAGACAAATAAAATTGACTAAAATCAACTCCAAAAAAAAAAAAAATTATGATCCATAAATAATTAGTCTGGAGTTTTTCTTCTAGAATAGGCTAGTTTATATTTTAATTTTTGGTACAATATTTTGATACTTCATGGAGAGGGTAATAATAATTTAGAAGGTTTAAAAGAAATTGGGTTATTATATAACAGAAATAATATAATTTAGTAAATTCCAAAAAATATTTGATGTAGGAAATCGATTTTATTAACATATTTCTTAGGAGAAAAACTGTATCTGATTATATAAGAGACGTATCAAGAATAAAAGTTTATAAATTCAGAGATGAATATGAATTTATATTTAAATGAAAGTATAGTTTCATATAACTCTTAACGTCTTCATAAGTTAGAATTATCTTTCTAATATCATACTTATACATCTTATAGGAAATTAAATTGGTGCAAATTTTATTTTACCAGATCTATTAAATATTCAATTTTTTTTTTCCTAATCGATAAAAAGATTTATACTTTTACGATAGCATAACATTGGATACTATAGTATTTGAAATAGATTAAACATACTTTTCATCTCAATCCCATTAATTTTTTCCTTAGTATTTGATTTTATTTCAGCATATTTTGCTATGTTATCTTGGAATAATTTATAAGTTAGTATAAAATAATTTTTACAAGCTATAATATTAGAACTTTTTATGAGAAATAATTTCTCCTAGAAGCATCTATGAAATAATAATATGTTATAAGAATAGAAATAATCTATTTAATAATAGAGTATAAATAATCAATAACCAAAAACCAGGTAAAATAATCTCAATATTTTCGATTAAAAATTATAAGAGCATAAAATTTTTAGGTTTTAATATTATAATATCAAAGGCTTATAAGATAAATAACACAATAAATTAAACCAAATATTTTTTAAACAACCATAAAAACGTTTTAATTTATACTAATTATTCATATGGCAATACAATGAAGATTTTAATTGAATTTTATTGCTGGTGTTTTAAAAAACTCGCTCTTTTTTATTAATGTATAAATATGAAGCATGTTATTTCTTTAGTATAACTCATCTTTGCTTTAAGTTTTTCGGTGACTTAAGAAAAGTACAATAGTTGCTTCTTCTATTAATTTTTTAAATATTTTATAACAAATGATGTTTTATTTTCATATATGCACTAAAAAGCTATCTAAATTGTTCTTGGAGATCAAAAAGTCTTTATTAAAACATTTTCTTTCGAAATAAATGACATGGTAAATGAAACTATAACTACCTACTATAAATTGTAACATTCTTTTCAAATCATTCCCATCAATATTAAGTCTATTATAAATTGGTGCAATATACATATAGATACTATTTTGCATTTTTATGATGCTATTAGAAATATTATACATTAAACTTATATTAAGAAATAACAGGTGTGATTTTAATATCCCGATTTAAAAATAAATTTTTCAAATTATAGTTAGTATTGACCACAAATATCATTACATAATCCAGTAGTTCGACAAAAATTAATATATATCGAATTTTCAAGAAGAATAAGAAGCTTTTAAACACAGATTTTAAAGAAATGCGCTCAATAATATCTATAATCGGGTTTATTGATTCCCAATTAGTATTTTTAATTCCAAAATATCTACGAGTGCAATTCTTCTGACCTACTTCATAAAATAAATATAAAAAGTAAAAATATTTAATGCTAACTTATATTTGACTGACATAAACTTAAAATACGCCACGAAAATTCGAATTCGCTGATTTAAAATAATAAAAAAGCATATAAAAAAACATGTTGGAATGGCCTGAAAAGCAGCTTTTAATTTAAATGAAATTGTATAAAATAGGCTTAGATTTTTTTATAAGCGTCTTATAAATATAAAAAAAGCAACTTTTAAGCAATTAATTTAGACTTATTTTTAGTGTTTAACCCTTATAAATAGCTGTTACCCCCTCCATGAAGTATCAAAATATAGTAAAAAAAAATTAAAACATATACTAGCCTATGCTAGTAGAAAAAATCCAGACTAATGATTATATGGATCATAAAAAAAAATTTTTTTTGGAGTTTATTTGAGTAAATTTTAATTTTATAACGTCGAAAGCGGATTCTCTATGATAGTTAGACTTTTATAAATTTTCGATTCGAAACTGTTGTTGTGTAGCCAAATTTAAGGCAATGCTGAGTGCCCCATTTCTAGTGCACTCATCATTCTCACCCATCAGAGATTTTATTATAGACATTGCTCCCTAACTCTGCGTATCTAAACTTCTCCTGTTGCTCCATGTACTGACAACACTAAGTGTTTGTAC
>LSSL01006832.1:0-21878 GCA_001953115.1 Smittium mucronatum | reverse complement strand
ATCTTACAATAAAACTCCGTGATACAAAAAATTAAAATTAAAATTTCGACTATTTTTTGTTTCAAAAACTATGAACCATCATTTGTTATAGAACAAGTGGTTCTTCCTTGGTAATCTGAAGGTTTTGGTCAGCTCAAAGAATATTTTTTGGTTTGTTATAAGTATTTAGGATATTTTTTTAATTTCTTCGTTTTATCGATTTTTTTTACAATTAATTTTTTTTTGAGTTTTATCTGTTTTTTTGATGTCTCATTTTTCTTTAATTTACAAGTACTAGTACTTGTAAATTTTCATTTTTTTGACTGGGTTCATTAAAATTAAGCTCAATTTTTCTACAATTTTTTGTTTACTTCGATATTGGCATTATTTTATATAAATACAACAATAAACTGGGCCAGTTATGATTTTTCAGTTCTGTTAAGTTCAGTTTAGTTTAGTTCAGTTCTAGAATTCTTTTATTTTTCACAAATTTTTTCTGAATTCAAGGATTTAGCGGGTAAATGGGAAGTGATACTTAGTTTTCCTCTCTGGGTTCATTTGCTTGAACCACAAATATTTAAATACTTTGTTTAGTTTAATTGTTTATGGTGGCGGTGTGTTTTTGGAGATTTATCCGTTTTCTTACTGTGTCTTTCTTTAAGTCGAGATGCCAAACTCTAGCAAGTTTATCTTATCTTATCCCTGCTGGGGGGGTATCTAAAAGCGACTTTAGTTTTCGGTACAGTGAGAAATATGCGGAACATAGATAGACCGAGAAAAGAAGCTAGTCTTGTTTTTAGCTAGATTTTTTGCAGTGGAACTAATAGAATTGAAAAAGTCATCTTGAGTGTTGCATCGCCTTTTTAATCGTAAAACCAGTTAGTAAAATGAAGATCTTTATCGAATTAAAACGATTTAATTGATAATTTTTCTTTATTACGAAGTTTGTACCATCTATATTTTTCCTTTCTTTAAACAATAATAAGAACGATAATAATCCCAAAGTGAGATCTCAGATATACCATTTTAATTGGTCCAAGAATAAATGGAATTTACAGTCGATCAATTTATAGATCGATAAAATTTTGGATCAAGTTAAAAATAAAAGAAGGGTGAGGGTTAAATAGATCAGTTTCAAACCTAAACTTTGCACCAGTTCTAAAAAATATTCTGAAAATTACAATTGAATTGATAGAAATTAAAAGCTTCTACGCGAAATTATACTTAATCATAAATAATCTAAACTTATAATAATTAAAATTAAATTAGATAATGGAAGTTTAGATTTCTGTCGTTATTTGTTGTATTTAGACGACCTTCAATTATTCAAAACAAACAAAAGATAATTTTGGGACAATGGCACTTAATGAATATTTTTTACACTATAAGCTATAAAACAGGATAACAAATTTACATGATTTTTCAATATATGTATTTTGAGCATCCATATTTAACGGCCGCGATAAATTAGAAATTCTACTTTTTTTTTTTTTTTTTCGCTAAAACATCCTTTGTCAATCTCTTTATTTAAGCTAGAAGTGGGACTATTTTCTTTTTTCAAAATTTTTTTAACCCAATTTCAAATTTCTATTGAACTCAAATATTATAAAATTAATTTTAATACGGCTCTTATATTGCTAAAACTTCGGTTTTTGAATGAAAAAAAAAACAAAGTGACATTTAAATAAAAAATATCTTTAAATTTTTTATTACCATTAATTACAATTTTTTGAGAATCTATATCTATTATCTGAATTTAGGTTATTAAAAATTTTCATTCAATATTTTGGCTATTTTTAACGGTTTCCGTTTTATAAGTTCCATAAATATCCCAAAATTCTAATCCAGCAACAAATTTAGATATATATTTTTTATTCTATCAAGGTGGATTGAAAAAATAATTTTCCGGATTTCGAAAAATATATTATTTCAAAAAACGAAATTTTTAAATTTAAAACTAAATTTAAAATAAATTAAATCATTAAATACAACTTAATATCACTTTTAAAAAAGCTTCTAGGTTTAAATAAAGTAAATATTCATGTAAAAATATTATATTTGGGTACTATGCATATAACTATTTTCAAAAAAAATTAATTGAAATTTGAAAATTTATGCATTAATTTTTTTTTTTTACAATGAATTTTCGACAAGCAATTTAAAATTACACACAGAAAGTGCTAATTTTCACTAATAATTAATAAATTTTTTGATTTAATACGAAAATTATTTATAAAATTGTACTTTATGTTTATCATAAACACATGAGAAACTACCAAGGAAATAAGGAATATTTCTTACTCCTGACACAGGTGTTGCTTTGAAGAAGTTTATAGACTCTTAATATAAAAATTTATTTAATATGTGCGTTTATTAATTTCTGATGCAAACCATTTATAAAAAAAAGATTAGATACAATGTTTTAGCAGCCAGAAAGATCAAATGATGTTCTAGTAAATCAAAATTATGAGCTGTTCAGCAAAGATGAACTAATAGTATATGAAAACAAGTTGAAAAAAAATATGCAGATTTTGGTCTGAAAATCATTGTTTCTCACATAATCCCTTTTTAGATCTTATAATCATTTAAAAAGCTTAAATTATCAAATTAAAATCAATTTTATTTAATCTAGGATAAATTTAATTTACTCATAATTAAATATATTTTTTCTAAATCAGTTTTTTTTATTGTAATAAAACTTACATAAAATAATTATTCTATTATTCTATTTTTTTTAAAAAATTACTATTGCCTTTTCCAACTTTTGGCAAGAAAAATCGTACTTATAAGTTAATATGTGGGATACGAAGAAATAGGAAAGAATAATTTTGTTTGAGAGTTGAGAATTTTGCTGCTTTAAATGAAGAGATGGCCCAAGTTATGTTTTCATAATAATTTTTACTGATATATTACTAGAATTATTTCTAAACAATGTTTTTTACAAAAAAATATCTTTTTTATATGTTTAATCTACTTTTTAAATTGTATCATTATATACAAAAACCGACACTTTTATAGTTTTAATTCAAAGAAGAAGAAATATCAATTGAATATTATTGAATAATAAATTGATTTCTAAACCGAATAAAAATCGATACAAAAATAATGAATATATTTTTTTGTAACCCGTGAATTACAATTTAAAGATGGATTTTTCATATTTTCTTCGTCTTAAAGGCATTCTATCATTATAAATTTTTTGGAGATTTTTATTTTATTTTTTATTTTACAGTTATATTCCATCTAAAAATATTTTACCAAAATAAGCTAATTAATAAAAAAAATTCCAAGGAAAATTCAACCTATCTTTTTTATAAAAGATCTCTGATATAGATTATGTCAGCATAGTTGTTTAAATAATAATCCTGGATATGGGTAATTTTGTTTACTTTACACTTAAGAAAGTTCTTCCACAGATTATAGAGTACTTTTTATCTCTACATTGAGTTAATACCAGATCAAGATTGCCAATTGTTCTTTTTGGAGGGCTGTTTTGATAAGCTGAACTGCACCCCAGCTGAAAGAATCATTTGGATAGCTATAAAAAAAGTGCGCTAATTTTATTTACTAAATTTAACTTTATCCCATGCGAAGCAACCTATATACCCCCCCCCCTCCCCCGTTGTTTAACCAAAGAAACTCAATTTTAAATTAATAAAATGATCCAAAAAAAATTTTTAATAGCACTATGGATGATTTACTCATAAAAATTTTCAAAATTTAATCCAAACGGGGTTTTTTATTTTTAAAAAAAGGGATTTATCTTGAGAAGAATTTGTGTTTTTTATTACATTTGAATCTAAGCTGATAATTCCAGAGAAAAGATATTGAACTTTTATTAGAAATTAAATTCGATGTGAAAATTTTACATACTGAAATTTATTCAAAATTTCAAAAAATAAGTCTGAAAAAAACACTTATATCGAGATAGAACTTAGATTGCTGAGAAGAAATTTTGTGATGTTAACTGACCCAAAGATTAATTTAAATCAAAACAAACATGCATAAATATTTATAGAAAGACTTTGAAGTCCGGGAGAGGATCACCAAAGAGAAAATATTTGTCAAAAAATTAGGGGGAAGCATACTATGCTCAAAAACTATTTTTTAAATATTGGCTAATAAACTGCTATAAAATTAAGCTAAACGACACAGAATTTCTTAAAATGATTCAAAATATGTAATTTGACACAAAATGAATTTCAGGGCCTAAATTATGATCCGAATTTCGCTAAATTGATACAATTAATGAATAAAAATTTTGTTTGGTCAATTATGAAGTAAAAAAAATATCTCTGGATTTATTACGTTTGGATATCCTTTATGGTTTTAATTTGAAAATTTAATATTAAGCTTTTTGAAATCATTTGAAAGTGTAATAAATAAACCAGCAGCTCTATAATAAAATTTGAAAATCTATTTTCAAATGCATAATTTATTTAGAATGAAAAATATATAGGGAATTTTTCGAAATCGGGTTATAGTTACGAAAAAAAAACGGCAATAAGACACGGTCAAAATTCGTGGTTCATTCGTTAGTGCTAGTAAGGTGCGATCATAAGCTATAAAATTAAATAGATCAATTCAAAAAAAGAAAATTAGTCGGGGTGTCTTCAATAGAGCAAGATATCATTAGAGGGCTCTTCAAAATCACCACTGGGCCTATAAAAAAATTTCACATAAACCCTGGCCATACTTGATCTAAATTTTTTTTTGGCATATATCGTTCAATTCTTTAAATGCAGTATTATTGTATTTACTTACATTTAAATTTGCCTTAATTGATTTCCAGCTTTTATTCAATATACATCACTATTAGTTTTCGGTTTTATTCTATTTTTCAAAAAAGCTTACATAATTTTTTTTTGATTAAATACGCACATTGAAATAACATCCTTAGATCGAAATGAAATAAAAAACAATTAGATTCTGGATATTATATACATATAAATAAATATATATTCCTAGTAATATGACAGTCGCCTTTAGAGACTGCATAAATATCGGATCCAAAAGATATGTGGAATTCTTTATATAGCAATAAAATAATATTTTTAAATCTTTCCTGTTAATAAATAATAACTAAATGCAAACCTATTCCATTTTTTTAAAATTAAATGCTATATTTATATAAGAATTAATTATGAAATCTAATGAATGAGGTTTGCTAATTTTTATTTATGGGTTTTCCATATAAAATAGACATTTTCATGTCACTTCAATCAATATCTTTTTAGAAAAAAATTCAATTCATAATGGCAATATTGAATATGATACTCAAGTTAAAACTAGCTTAAGTTCTGGAATTTTTTTTATTTACGTCAAATCTTATTTTTAAATATTTTTTTTTCAAATTTCTGGCCACACTCGAAATTTTTAGATAATTAATTAGGTAACTTGTATTTTTAAGTTATAAAGATAGATTTTTCTTATTATAAACTTTTCTTTCTGTTTTTATATATATTTTTGGGATAGGGGCATAATTTAATTTTTTATAATATAAATAGAAAGTATTAAATAACTCTATAATTCTTATTTTTTGGCATTTGGGCTATCCATTTTCGAATATATATATATATATATATATATACATATAATAAATTGTTCTTATCTCAATAATGCATTTTTCTGAATCGATTTTGGCATTCCTCTTTTTTTTCGCGTGAAAAAATAGTAACATTTATCAATACGAGCTTATCCATATATTTAAGATAGTTGTATAAATGATGAAATTATACTTTATAGATAACGGAAGCAAATTAAATGACATCTCAAAAGTTTTTAAGTTCATTCAAAACTGATGGTATTTTATATTTTTTGTGGAACTCTTTGCTATCTCGCAAATATCAAGATTAAAATAATTATTTATAAGAGTGGTTTTAAAATAATTTGAACTAAGATCTTCTCCCGAGACTAAGTATCTGGTGTAATCAATATCACTGAAAATAATATTGAAATTTTTTTTGTGTTAATTTGAGCCATTCCAGATTTATATTATTCAGGAAAGGTGAAGTTGAGATTAATTTCGGAATAAAAATCTGGTATATTAGAAATGCATTTTTGATGAAAGTTATTAAATCTGATTTTCTTCAATTCAAATACTTTTTTTTCAGGGTGAGATTGAATCTCTCCAAGCAATTATTTGTGCTAGTTCCATACAGATTTGATCTCTCTTACCAATTTTAATTGCCATTTATGTGTTTTTTGCGAAAATTTCTTACAAAAAAGTCAAATTCTCTGAAAATCGACCACTTTTTGATGAAAATTTTGGATAGTACGCTGAACTTCTCTTTTGAACTTGAAATTTGAAGAAAATTTAAATTGTCTAAAATTTATTTAAAAAATTTTCTAGTTAAAGATTTAGGATGCTTCTAAAATTTTCTGCATACATGAGCCCAATAAGTTATTCTTATACATCCAGGGTAAAAATAGTGTAGAGCACGTGTTATTGAGATAGCGTAATCAGATATTAAATGCGTGTGATTAAAGCTTCAAAGGCGTTTGTAAACTTCCTTCCTTAATCCGCGTAAATCCCAATATTAGCTCTCTCATGATTCATTAGACACCACTTAAATTCCAGATAGAACAAAGATCCCATTGATATCATAAACCTCAAAGACTATTATTGGGTATCCTATATTAATAAGCTTATAAGTTGCGTCAATATTCAGCATATCAGATTTTTTTAACTTAATTTATTAAATTTTTAGATGTCAGTAATTTTTTGATGTTACCTAAAAAAATAGTTTATCAAAAATTATTTTTATGCTATATATGTGGAGGGATCTGCTTTTCAGATTTCTCTTTCCTTCTTAGGACTATCCTTTCAGCGGGCTGGTGAGGCTTGTGCTCAGTTTTAGCAGTTTTTTGTATCCTGAATTTCCTGAGCCATCTTATATACTGGACTACAGTTTTCTTCTTCTAATGAACTTATATGTTTTATTTCAATTTTTTTCTTTTGTTAATTTTTAGTTTTTTTTTTGTTTATATAATTTTGTAAATTCTATTTTCTTTTCGCTAGTTTTAAAAAAAAATAAACTAGTGATTGTATTATATGAATAGAAGCAAAAAAAAGATAATCGGTAATTAGATGTGAAATTTTTATTGAATTTAGTTAGGTATTTCTTTAACGAATATTTTTTAACTAAAGAAAGTATTGTTTTTTTTGGAAAATGTTTGACTCTCAGAACTTATTTTTTTTTAAATTAAATTTCTCGGTGTCCTTATTTTTGCCGAACCAAGAGCAGCTTTTTATATAAAAGTGAGTTCTTTTTTTGTTAAATTATATCCCAATGGCGTATCTTCCTTTGTTTTTTCACATTAAAAATTCATGAAAGATTATCTTCTTTCTAAAACTTTTTTGTAAAAGATTTATTAATTTTTTTTCATTTTTTTTCTTTTTCAGTTTTTTCCGGGAACATATTCCCATAAAATATCCAAAGCTATCCTATTCGCTCATATATTTTCTTTAATTTTTCCCCTTTATGTTCAATAAAACTTTCATATATATACCGTTTAAAACCTAAGCAAAAATATGGCATAAAATCCTACCAGGAAAAATAGAGAAATTTCATATATATACTTTTTTATTTCATGTTGTATCGAAATATTAGTTTTTCTAAGATAATTCAGAAAGCTCTGAAGTATTAATTCTATATAATTTGATTTTTTTTATTCTAGTTTCCCAATATGAAATATATATTATTGCTACTAAAATCAACTCGCATATTGATAGATTTTTTTTAAATTTCCAAGGATGTTTCATTTCTCTAGTATGAAGGTCAACAAACTTTATCCTAATGTCTTGAGATACAGGAGAAGAAATGCACATATCAGAATGAATAAAAGCCTTATAAACTCTAGTAGAATTTTTTTCGTATAAATTCATCCTTCTTTAAGCCTCACACATCAGATTTTTTTTATTTCTGCAGCAGTAAATTGTTTGAAAACATTTTTTACGACGTCTTCTAGAGAGAATTATCGTTCTCGAAGCATTATCAACTTCTTCGAAGTAAGTTTTGTTTTTACAAAACTCCCAATACATTTTTATATCTCCTATTAGAATTCACTTAATAAATTTATTTATAAGAAATAATAGTGATGTTTTTCAAACAGAGAATTTCGTATATAATTTCAATCTAAAATAATAATTCATTTTGAAATTTCAGTTCAATTTTTTTTTGAAATACACTCAATAAAATGTATTGATAATAAAAAATAAAATAAAATTCACCAAAAAAAACTATTTTTGAAAAAAAATAACTTCGAATTCGCTAAATAATTTTATTCGGTCAATAATGTTATATTTTAATTTTTTGTGACGAAAATATTGATTTTGTATCAAGAATAATCGGTAATTATCTAATTTTGTATTTTTAAACAAAAAATGTAACAGATTACTTGATTTTTTAACCATTTTTTAAAACTATTTTACTGTCTATTTTTTCTGTGGGTAGATGATATTAAGTTGTAATTATTATCAAGTGCCCAAAGTTTCGATATTAAAATCAGCCATATGGAAAATTCTTAACGAAGAAATCACTTTACTTGTACCTTGTTTTAGCGGAAATTTATAAACATTATTTTTTATTAAATATAAGCGAAAATTCATGATAAAAAAATTAATTTCTACTAATTTTCATTCAAATACCTAATTAGGAAATTTTAAAAATGAATATAATTTTTTTTATCCAATAGAAATGACTGAATCTAATTGAAAAAATTTATTGGATAAATTTAATTTATGCATTAACCAGTTAAAATTATATGCAGCAAAATGCCCTCCTCATTAAAAATCCCCCATACGTAAAAACTAGGATATGAATAAAATAAAGAATAATATCATGGATTAAATATCATTTATAACATTAAAAAAAATGTAATATATAAATTATATACCTATAATCAGATTTCTACAGTGATATTTTTATTATCATAAAAAACAGTTGAAACATACAAAAATTCATTGATTTAAAAGATCTTATTATAAATTGAATGGTTTTTTATTTAAAATTAGAAACTTTAAACTCATTTTTCTTGAAAATTGATCAAAAAGACTGAATAACATGAATGGATCCTCAACATAAATTATGCGATTAATAGCGAGCAAAAAAATAAAAATAAAAATAAATCTGTGGTTTCAGTGGATATTAGATTAGATTTAATATTAACCTTTACTACTTTCTCTCTCAATGAAGCATATGGCTTTCAAAAAAATCATTGATGAAACTCTAAAATATTCTATATCTAGACAAATACGAATTTATGACTGTTATAATTGTCTAGTAATTATGGAAGATTTTAGGGAAGTTTAAGCAATGTAAAGCAGCTAATTTATTCCAAATTAGTGGATTTTTATCTCAAGATTGATTTCGAGAATTCATGAAAAAAACCTCGCATTTGATTAATATATTAAATAAAACTATCAAAGCTGGGAATATTTGTTAAAGTTTCTTCAACAAAGATATGCAATATCAGAAAAAAAAGTAGAAAATTAATATGCGTAATCAAATGAATTCGAGATGCATATTGATATTTATTTTTAAGCGCTCATCGATACCTATCTCTCTTTTTTCAGCAATATCGGCGTCATAGCTTTTTTTTTTTTGAACTAGAAAATTATGTATTACATAATTTAAAGTGATGGAAATCGATTCTTCCACAAGAAAATCTTACAGAAAAAAACCTAACATACTTTATTAATCAGTTGTATCCATGAAAAAACCACTAATTATTTTCAGAGATTTCAAATCAGGATTTTCCCCCAAATTTTAGTAACTATTCTTGGGGCATATTTTGGACGCCTATATCACACTGGGGATATTTTAAACTACAGATAGTGAAGATTAAATCAAAATTCAAGAAGATAATTAAAGTTTTATTGCATTCGGACTAGATATAATGGTGAAGAAATAACTATTGCGTTATAATTTGGTGAAAAAATCTTATTTTACACCAAGAAAATCTAGGGAGTAATCTTCCATAAACTGTTGATAATATCAGAAAGTGTATTAAAAGATATTCTAGAACAGATATTAGGTCTAAGATAAACTCTATTCAATTTTTACCCAATACTGCATAAACATCAGCTGAATAATAATTCAAAATTATGAATTTAAAATAAGATTTATAATAGGTCATTTTTATTTGAAACTTAAAAAGAATTTGGATAAAGACTTTAGACGGCCCCCACAATATAATGAAACTGTTTAGATTTAACAGGTGTTTAGCCGGTTAAAATAAGATGGACCTTGGTGAATCAAAATATGTGATTTAGTAACTCATAATAGTATAAAAGCGTGTATATATTTAGATTTAATGCTATTTTTTACATCTATGTGTATATATTGAAAATATGAACTCCTTAGTGGCGCAAAAAGTTTTATTGAAAGCGAATACACCGGTTTTTGCTATAAAATAAGAAAATTCTCCATCCTAGAAAATAAAAATCGGAAATTTAATTATAGAGGTTTAGTGTCGTTTCATAAAAAAAAAGGACTCATAAATTTTGGATTTAGAAATTTTCTCTCTTATTAAACGTGATACAGAAATAAATCCAGCTATGAATATATTCAGTTAGGCTTTTTATAATAATTATTATCAAATTCTATTTCAGCCAAATATTTACCTCAAGTATTTTAAATTAAATATATGAGGTATATATTATTTTTTAACTTATAGTATAACCGATGAAAACAAAAAACTATTTTTTTCTAAAATTATAAAAAAATTCTAAAAATTTTTCATATAATCCGACTATTTTGGGATTATAAAGAAAATTGGATATTTCAATTAAAAAAATAATTCTTTAGACTGGATACAGGTATATTGAACAATCTTTATTCATTTATTAAATATGGTAGAATTTTTGATCTCATATTAAATCAACTCAAGGTCAAATTATACTGGAGGCTGTTAGTCGCAGGATCACTAAAAAAGATAGGAATACATCAAATCGGGGATTTAAAAAACTTTTTTAGCAGAAAAATAAATCTTTGATAATAGTACTTCATAAATAAAGGCGAGGAGTTCATCAAATAATAAAACTCTTTATAAAATTAAACAAAACCCCATTTCATGTCTCTTAGAGTTTTAGATAGAATATAAAGACATTGTGGCGTATAATTTTTTCAGAATGATACTTTAAAATAAGAAAAAATTAATATTTAATAAGATTTTATGATCCTTAGAGAAAAATAACACACCATTAGGAGTGGATATTATAACATGATAAATCTAATAGATATCAGATTTAATAGTTCGAGAACATGATATTCCTATACTTAAAAAAAGAAAAATATCAGTCATACTGGTAGCTAATCAAGGAGCACAATCAGATTATTTTGTTTTTTTAGCATTGAAGTCTCAATATAAATGTATAACAAGTAATATAGACCTAAATGAAATTCTTCAAATTGGTTGGTTGATTGGATTTTACATCTAGAGTGTCATGTCAGGTATAAGTGTCTAGCTCAACTTCAAGCATCGACTTGAAATTGTGGACTTTTGGTATAATGTGTGACACCTAAGCTAGAAGGTGCGGGGTTTGAACCCCGGGCATGTCATCAAAATGCATAACCATTAGATAGAGTAAAATAACACATTTCCTCCGTAAAATGTATCTGTGGGTTCAGTAAAGCTATTTAGACACAAATATTTATGTATATTGTACGAATAGAGGTGAGGTGATTAGAAATGCTAAGTTCCAAAAAATAAAACCCATTTTATCTTCGCCAAAAGATGAGTAGGATATCCCTAAATTTCGCTCGAATATATATAAAATCTATAGATTTTTTGAGTTAAATTAATATATTATTTTTATTGGATTTGTAATTTTTCATTAATTTTTTCATTAATTTTTTCAAATATTTGTTATAAATTTAAATTTATTTTCACCATATTAATAGTTTGTTTCATTTTTAAGAATATTAAATTGCGTAATTAGGGAAATATTGTTTCATTTTATAAAATATTGTATTTTATTTTTTGGACACATAATATTAAATGATTGTAGACATCAAATTTCATAGTTAGAGGAAAGATTTTTTTTTTTAGAACAATTGAAATTTTATTTGATTAAGCTCATTATATACTTAGGGAAATAATTGTTTTTTTATACTTTTATTAATTAAAAAATTGATTAATATATAAAGTCCGAAAATATAAAGAGGAAATATTTTAAAAAATCTAAATCTAAAGGATATAATGTTATCTGATTAAAATTATCTCACATTTTTTTTATAAATCCCAAACATTTCTTAGATTAAATAATATTTTCTCCTTGTAATTATTCCTAGTTGTGATTTATAATTCGTTTTCTACATATGAAAATCATATTTCTTAATTAGTATTTTTTTCATATAAATTTTTGTCTGTATTTTTTTTGATCTCTTAAAAAAATGATCAGTCTAAATGTGTGAGTATTACACATTTATTTTATTTGTCTAAGTGAAAAAATATTCATAAATCATTTTTATAAAAAAAAAATAGGACGTATTGTACAAAAAACGTATTAATTTTTCTGGAAAAGCCAAAAAATTTATCTAAAAAAAGTAATACCTAGAACCATTTAATAACACGTATCTGAAAATAAAATACTAATTTTTTATAAAGGTGACAATTTTTCTTAATAATGCAATTATGCGTCGTTAAAATCGAACTAATACATATATGACAACTAAAAAACCTATAAGAATCTGTAAAAATACACCCTTTCTCCATGAAAAAACACAATTTTGAGTTCACATAGTTAAAAATTTATAATTAATAAAATTTAAAATCTTTTGTTTTAAATTATGCCAAAAAAATAATATTTTTATGAAAAGAGGAGTAAAAAAAGTAATACTGTTAAAATAAAGCTCTTAAATTGAAAATGAAATTTTAAAGTAATAACAAAAATGCCTAAAACTTGGGATTTCATCAAAAGACTCAGAATATAGTAAAATTTTAATTTAACCTGGATCAATTAAAAAGGTGGCATGATCGGAATAATTTTTGTAAATTTTTTGGGATTATCAAACTAGTAAGTCAATATGATTTAACAATTGGTTACTAATTAAAATTTTTAATGAATAATTAAGAGAAACATTGTTTTTTGCTGATGCTTATAATTATTTTCTTGAATTAAGATATTTTTTCTCCATCATATAAAACCAATTATAATTATTTCTAGAGAACCATAATTATATCCCAAATTAATTTTTTTTTATAAATTTTTTATAGAAATAATTGCGATATGAAAAAAAATCAATTTTAATTTTTTATTCAATAAATTCTTGAAGTTTGATTGAGGATAAAAAAAATAAAAACACAAATTATCTTATGCGAAATCCAGATGATTAATATATGAGTTTAATTATTTTTTTAACTTTATCAAAATTACTTTAATATTCACACATAAAATTATTTTTTGCATAATAAAGATCTTTCAATTTAATAGTATTGTCCCGGAATAAGTATTTTTACTAGGAAAACCATAAAAAAAGTATATTATTATGTATTTTATTATTAAAAATCGTCAAAATATAATAAAATATTCATTATAATTTATAGTAAAATCTAAAGTACTCATAAATTTTAATTAAACGGAATTAATAATATTGAAGAAAATATGATATTTCGTAGAAATGATAGTAAGCTCTGAATGAAAATAAAAAAAATGAAATTATTTATTGTGAAAAAAATCCATCTTTGATGGAAAAATGAGGGTTTAAGCATATAATAAATGCTGCTCCCAAAGGCTAAAGTTATGAAATTTTAAATTAAACAATAAGTTAATCAAATATCTGGGATAATATAACGACTTTAAATATTTAAATTATCACGATTCATTATTTATAAATACTAGCTATTGATCTTTAAACTATCCTCTCTGTATAAAATAAAATTTTTAGATGAAAAAATATATCTATATAAAGTAAAAATTTCGGGAAAAATATCTATTATACCTTAAAATTAAAATTATACTTCAGTTTAATTTGTTTCAAATTCCAACAGCACCTTCAATAAAAAAAAAACTGAAAATACATAACCAAAATACTAAATGAGAATATTATATAATCATTTAAATTTTGGAAAGGCCTGATTATAAGATTATGAATATAAAGTGCTGATTTGATGAAAAGGGTAGAATAATATTCAATTATATCTGAAAAATTTCTAAATTATCCGAGAATATCTTTGTATTTATTTTTAAAAAGCTTTATTAAAAATGATTTGTACATATTAAATTTCAAACTATAAGCTCAAATAAAGGTCTGAGAAATAAAAAACGATTAAATTTTACAGACTGACTTAATTTTTGATTAATAATTGATTTAAAGTTAGAAAAAAAAATACGTAAGTTTTTATGAATTATCTTTTCTTAAAAATGGTATAAAAGCCACCTCGACCCTAAAAATTTAAAATAAAAAGGTTATATTTAAAAAATTAATTTATTATAACAACTAAAAAAAAAAAAATTCAACTTTTATCGAACATTATGTATTGAATATTGGTGAACCATATAAAGATATATTAAGAGTAGAAAAATATTACCTAAATCAATATAATAAATTAATAAATTATTAGCTTCAAGAGGAGTATATAGTTTTTTTTTAAATTATGTACCTTATAATTCAACTTTTTCTAAAAATCTAAACAAAAAAATCAATTAATAAAAGTCTAAATATATTATAAAAGGTTTAAAATAATATTATTGAAATTTAATTTAAATTAATCTAATAATAATTCTAATACTTTCATAGAATGAAATATAAAATGAAAAAAAGGTTATAAAAACTGTCTTTTGACTTACATTAGTAATTTTTTACACGAACATTGAAAAATTAATACCTTATATTTAATTTTTTTTTTTATTTAAAATATTTTATAATAAAAATATTCTCTTGCAGAAAAAAGTCTGTTTAACACAAAAATACTAATCAATATTGTATATTTATTTTTATATATTAATTTATCACCTGTAACACATTAAAGTGAGGATTTAAAAATCAATTCTATAAAAAATAATACACAAATTATAAAAAAGTAGTTTGTATACAGAAATAATAAGATTATTTGAAAGATAATAAATCAATATTTTTTTTAGATTTCTAAGCTTTGAATAAAATATGACATTGATACAGAAGAAAAATTAGAAATAAAATAAAATTTGATATTATTTCTAAATGCTCTCAAGTTAAAATAGCTCATATGATCTTTCTTAATTTAAATCTTTCAATAATTATTATTAATATTTGGTTAAATATTTAACTTTAGTTAATTTTTTGGAAATATTTATTAAAAGGAAATTTTGCTAATTAAATAGAGTTTTATCAATAAATTACTAAATTATTGAATGTTGACAACTTTGAATTAAAAATTTTTCAATACATAAAAAAATATGATAAATTTGAATGCATTTCTCTATAAATAATCGTGAAAATGATTAATGATAAAATTTTATATGATATGATTATATATACTTTTGTTATAGGCCTATCAATTTTTTTTTTGTAAGCTAATGATTACCTTTATGAATTATAATAAGGATGCACAGAAATCCCCCTACCTCACATTTCTAGATTATTGATTATTTCATGTTTAGAAACTGATTTTCAGTTCCACGAATCTTTAAAAAAAAAATTAAATCGCTGTAATATAATTATTCTGCGCTGTTAGATAAATATATAAAGAATTATATTTACATATTACTAATTATTTTATTTGTAAAAAAAGTTTAAAATTATCATTAAAGTATCATATTTGATTATACCGAATTATCAAGCAATAGAAAATTAACTCGAATACTAAAGGTTTAATAATTATTAATGATAATCAATTTACTAATTTGGTTATAATATTCAAAAATAAATTCGGAGTTTCAAATAACAATAAAAAAAATAAGTTAATGTCCATAATTTTTTTTTATAAAATTATCTGCTGAATCTGATTGGAGTAATTATTATTCCAAAAAAAAACTCGTGATTCTGTGCTAATTAATATTTGCGGTTATAAGGGTTGCAGTTTTGTAATTTTTGAGTTCAAATCCTAAAATATCCAAGAGAAAATTAAAAAATCAATCTTATTTTTTTAGCTTATTTGGTAAAGCTTTGCTGAAATTAGCGATTCTAAGCTGAACAAAGACTAAAACCTGTATTCTTAAAAAAATATCACGAAAAAATATGTGAAAAAGTGGCCAAATTTAAGTATCTATATTATGAAATCATAAATATTTCTATCAGTTTCAAGAAATTTACTTTATTAACCAGCACAGAAATGAAGATAAAACAAATTTCGTTTCTAAACCAAAGATATTCAAATTATCTTATAGAAAATTAATAAAAAATACAGTTTCAAAAATCAAAGGTATATTGTGCGCCTAAAAGTAGAAAAAATAACAGATAATTCTACAGTTTTTGTTATATATCTATATATTAGGTTCTAAAAAGCTTGAAAATATAAATTAGAACCTTATAATGCCTTATATTACCAAAAAAATTCAGATTTTTAGATAAAATAATTATAAAAAATTTTTCACACTGCTAAATATATATGCCTGAAATTTTCAATACCTATTGTAATCCTGCAAGAAAATATAAAATAAATAAATAATTTTGCCATATTTTATCAACGAGATGATTTGATCTTATGGTAAAATTTTAATTTTTAATTTGAATAAATCAATTAAATTTTTTTTTAGAAATCATCTTGTATAGAGAGATTTAAGAATGATTTAAGTTAACTATATTCTAAACCTGATAACAGCCGATACAAAAATTTAAAGGAAAGATAAAATTTTTTGCTGTCATTAATCATAACCAAAAAACATAAGTTTCAAGATTATTTATTTTTAAAGGACCTTATAGTCAACCAATTATGTTTATGGAATTAATAGTAATGAAAAACTAATATTTAACTAAAAATTATATTAAGATATTTATTTTTTTCCTATATTAGTTTTCACAAATCATGAAATAATCTAAGATTAATTTAATTTAGATTTGATTTATAACTTTTCATCATTTTTTTCATTTAACACTTTTTCCACTAAAATTATTGTTATTATTTTTCCAGAACATAAACCGGTAATACAAGAAAATATTTTCTTTAAATAATTTTTTTTTATCAAGATTTAGATTTACACGAAATAGTAAAGCGAAAAAATTATAAAAATTTGGTTAAAATAGTTCTATGAGATATTGAGTATTCGGAATATAAGCATTTTTTTTAAATTAATTTAGAATCAGATTCTATAATTTCTCCCCATTTAAACTCTTTTTTTCGATTAAAAATGTTATAAAATTCAATCCGTGAAAATAATTAACTTCCAAAAAGTTTACTGACAACTATTTAAAATAAACTTTGAATTTATACTGATTATTTATCTATGAATTTATATAAATTTATTTTTTATGATTAGATTTAACCACGTATTCTTTAAAATTATTTTATTAAGGCCTTGTTTTTATTTTTATTTTATAAAAAAAACAAATATTTTAGGCTAATGTTGAAAAATTTAAAACTGTTATTAGATAAAAAGGTAATTTTGGTAAAAGTTCTATCATAAAATAATTCATGCTATTAATATTAAATTAATAACCGAATATCATTTAAAAACTGTGCTTAAATATTAAAAGTGGTTATAAGATATAATAAATATATAGCTAATAATTTAATTTCAAGTAAAGTAACTTCTCGATTAAGTTTAAAAATTAAATCTAGATTAAAAAGATGTTCGTTTAATTGGGATAATAATTTAATATATATATTTTTTGGTAATCTTAGTTACAATTGAATGTATTAAATTATAATATATATTTTTAAGTCTCAAAAATACCATTTTCAATATTGAAATTCAAGTTATGTATATTCATAAGCGGTGTACTACTGTAAATAATTTTTTTATATATAAAAAAACTAAAATTCACTTACTTTTTTTTATTAGTGTAGAAATAATTTGACCAAATAGTATTTAACAAGATTGAAAATTATGTAATAAAATTATTCCAAAAAAACATATCGAATTTCTTCAGGTCTTCGTTATTACACACAGAAACACTGTATCAAATTATTGTACAATAATAGCTCCTTATAAAAATTGTTAAAGAAATAATTAATATTCCAAAACTATTTTTCCATATCCAAAAGCAGCTCAATGCATACAAATAATATCTGATATTAATCTGACTTTCAATCAGAAAAATAAAGATCTGATGTCCATTTATTTTTCCATAAATCAATTAATAACCTATAAATCACTTTTATTAAAAAAATAATCGAGATTTTACTGCAGGGATGAAATTGAAGTCTAGAAAATTCAACAGTAAATAATATAATAGTTCTAATATCGCTATTTCTTTTCCCAGCCACCTCTCTAAAAAATCTATGAATTATGGAGAAATTCCATGTGGGAAAGTTCCTGAATTGATCAACTCTTTGTCTCTCCTAAATATTTCAATATCCAGATTAAAATTTTTTCATCAGAAAAATAAAAAATAAAAAATAAAAATATTTAAACTAGTGAATAAAAAAAATCCCAAAAAGATATATTAATATAGCTTAAAAAAATAATTACATACAATACTGGATAAATAAAGCTAAAAAATATTTGAAAAATCAACGAAATATATAATAATTAATAGTTTACTAATAAAAAAAACCAAAAAAGCTTCATTTACCGAGTTTAAAACCTTTGAAGGCATAAAAGGCTTATATATATTTAAGAGCAAAATCTCCATCCTGCCCCCTTTTAATATCATTGTTCGTTCTTGATCAATAAATTAAAATTAAAATTGTATAAAATTTAAACTTTGACAAAAAAAGTATCTTTTACTCGGAATTTTTTTTTTTTAATTTGCTGAAATTCTTTAACACTGCGCAAAAAAATCTATACATTTTAAATAAAAATAATTTATCAACGGTTAAAATAAAAATCGGATAAATTTTTGATCAAAAAAATAACATTCAGTTACTAGTTTTAACATTTTGCTATTTATTTATAATGATAAAAATATTTTTTGATCCCAATATGATTAATATTTGTTATGCAAATTTATTTGATATCGATTATTATTTAATAACTAACATAGTATACATCAGAATTTTAAAATAAGATCATATGATCAGATATAATTTTTTTTGGAGGAATATACTTTTGAAAGATTATTAAATAATCACTCTAAAGTCTTTAAAAATTCCATTTGTAATATATAAAAATATAAATATTTAACAAATAAATTTTGAGTTCTGAATTTTTAGCTCAGACCTATATTTTGTATTAGGTTACGTAAAATTTTAGTAATTATTTTCGAATAATATTATGTTAATTCTTGTGATTTAAAAGAAAAGATATATTTATGCATAGATAAATTATATTTTACCAAAGAGCTTTATATACTATATTCATAATATTTATTAAAGATGAATCATAAAAATTGGATCTTTTGAATTTAAAAAACTGAATATTGATAATATGTTGAAAGTATTCAAAAAAAAATTTACGTGTTTTTACACAAAATTAGGCAATCATATACAAAATTTCATTTTCAATAATAAAATCACTAAATAATCTTTAAAAATACACAAAAAAATCAATTTTATATTTTATGTATATATCTGTTCTAATAATTTCTATAGTGATAGATTATTCCGAATTTACTAAATTGAGTTTTCTCTGAATTCTTGTAATTTAATATAAAATTTAGATAATTTCCTAACCAGAAAATTTTAAAGGGTTAATTATATCAAATTTAGATAATATAAAATCGTAATAAAATCTAAGGTAGTCATAATTAGTATTACAGGCATAAAATTTTTTATGGTTGAATAAAAAATATTTAATCTATTGAATAAATCTTTAAATCACCATAAATAGTATTGAATATCGAGTTGGTTTATGACATTTATAGATAAAATGATCTTTTCATAAAAATAATTTGTCCATAAATAACTTATGAAATCCGTCAAATAAAAAAAGTAATTATGTCATGTGTATTAATACAGAAAATACAAGGGGTTTTATTCAAAAAAAAAAAAAAAATTATGGAAGATATTTTGTTTAAATACACGTGTTTTCGTGCATAAATAATTTTAAATTTTTCTAAAATATATTTTAAACTGTATTAATAAGAATTTCAGAAAAAAAGATATTTATAATTCGCTATTATACTTTTATATATGTCTTGATTTTATTATGTTATATAAAAAATCGAATTTCTAATATTATATACTGATTATTTAAATTTGAATTTTTTCATCATGAAAAAAAAAATCGACTAAATTGTTTTTTTTTGTACTTCCCGAAATCAAATTTACTTCTATAGTTTATTTTGCTTACTTCAATATGATTTTAAATTTTTTATAAGTCTACTAAATTTTTTTCTAATTAAAATTTGAAATGGTTAAATTATGATTAGGAGATTTTCAAACTTCGAATTCAGTAAAATAATATTTTTCTGTAATTAAAAATTATTTAAATTATTCAACGATTTTTTGCCGATAATTGAGTCCTTCTTAATTTTTTTGAAAGTATCATACATTAAAAAAATATAATAAAATATAAATTAAATAGATATAGATTATATTTATTTTGTATATATGCAAATAGGAACGATAAAAAAAAAGTTATTTTTAGGAAATCGAATATATAGGTGAATCAAATATAAAATTTAGTGATTTATAAATATTTTATTGGAATTTTTTTTTGAAAATCAATATATCTTTATATCATTAAAATGTATATATAGACAGGTTTAATGGCATTTTCAATCTATTAAATAATAAAATCTCTATTAGAGGGTTTAAATTTATGAAGATATTAATTGATGTGGATTATTATTACTTTCTTTCTGATACCTAATTATCAGGCTTAGAAATCAAAAAAATCTTCAAGATGGGGTTTTTTATGATTTTTTTGTTAAATTTTGAAATTCACTGACATATAGTTTAATTCTTTGGAAAATATTATTTCTTTGATAAAATAAAAAAAAATAAGTTATCTAAGTATAAATAATTAAAGGTTAATTTTTTGAAGTTTAATTTTCCAAAATGCATTTTTATAAGACATAACAATTAAAGATGTTTTTTATTTATTACGTGCTTATGTAATTATTAAATTTGGTGGATTAATTTATTAAATTAAAAATTAATTTAAAAAAATATATATATTTTAGCAATATCTCCGTGAATGCAAGGATCGGGTTTAATGAGATAATTTTAATAGTAAAAGATAAACGGATATACAAGACCCTTTTTAAGGCAAATTCGGAAAAAGTGAAAGCAAATATAAAAAAAGTGAAAATGAATTCGAAATAAGTAAATGAAGATTGGTTATAGTGCATACAATTAAAATAAAAGTGAAAATGAATCCAATTTGGTCTCAGTGCACCCAATTAAAATAAAAGTGAAAGTGAATTCGAAAAAGTGCACCCAATAAAAATAAAAGTGAATTTAAATCGGAAAAAAGTGAATCCAAATTGGTTTAAATAAAATGTCAATAATTTATAGGTTAATTATATTTTTTTTTTTAGGGAAAAAAATGGTTGGTGATTTCTAAGCTTATTTTATAAGTTTTTGGTGTACAGAGCAGAAAATAGGTTTATGCAAATTTATTGGTTTTTATTAAGGAATTATGTTCCTAAATCTAAAAATAACATGAGAATATTTCCATTAAAAGAATCAAAATATTTCTTTAAAGACATTTTGTCACATCACACAATTTTTTACAATATTGCATCATAAAAATCCAAAATTTAAGTGAAAATAGGAATTTCTGATGAATAAAAATTTCCATGTATTAAAAAGTACTTTCTCTTTGGAATATAAAAACTTACATAAATATTTGTATTTTAGGTTTAGCTTTTTCATAATAATAAGAAATCTTATGAAATAGAAAAATGTAAACTTTGATAATAATATAG
>LSSL01006829.1:0-11018 GCA_001953115.1 Smittium mucronatum | reverse complement strand
GGGATATTTTTTCATATTTCATACATCTTTTTATCATTAAATTATTGGTTAAAATATGTAGGAATTGCATTTGGGTATAAAAATATTAAAGCGATCTTACGAATTTATGCTTTTTTTTTACGCCACAGAATTTTATTGTAAGATAGCGTCTTACGAATTTATGCAATTTCTCTTAATATTCTTTTCAAAATATCGCCAACCACAACTGTATTTTCGGAATTAAATTTTTCAACATGCGATAGGTTTAATTCTTTCACTTTTAGAATTATTTAAATTTGAAAGTATCTGATTTTTTTACTAGAAAGATTGATTATCAAAAGAATGCCCAATAAAACCATTAATCGATTAACGAAAAAAAAATTCGATTAAAAATCCAAAATCCATTTTTTTTTTTATTAATCGAATAAAATTCTGAGCCCTATCCAAGAGCCCTTGAATGATCCTTGACCATCCCCTTTGAATGATTTCTCCACATTCAGTTTGATTTTCAGGCCTGTCCAATGATTTATCCTAATACCCAAAAACCATGTACCTAAATTCAAGAATACTAAAACCTAATTAAAATTTTATTATCCGTGATAAAAACACTTCGTGACGCATAAATAAAAAATTAAACTATCCATAGTAAATATCAAACTGTCAATTTTAAAATATTATATCAATTTCCTCTAGCTGTTTTTTATTAATCAGCCTTATTTTTTCTTATGCAAAATAAAATATGTATATAATCTCCCAACCAAAAAAACAAGTATTTTAAGCTCTTCTGATAATTTGAAACTTCTTTTTTTTCATTATGGAATAAGGTTTGGAAAGCGTACTTTATAATTACTGTGCATCAATACTGACCAATAAAGCTTTATTGATTTTCCTAAATCGGGCAATATAAAAATAATGATATCTATATTGGAGACTATTCTCTTTACACGGTTTATTTTTACTATTTAACCCTTTCAGGGTCGGTTTTACTTAAATGGTTTCGAAGGTGGGATATAAAAACGTCCGTATTGCCAAAAAATGGCAATCATAAAATATTAAAAGCGAATAGGATTGAATTTTTAAAATGCATATTTAATGTTATATTACAAACAAAAATACTATTCCGTGATACAGAAAAAAATTAAAAAAACCATGTATAGTTAAAACCTGAAATAAATATAGAAACTGAAAATCAAAATCAAAATCTGAAAAATTATTAATTGGGCGTTGAAAATATTATTGATGAATTTTAATTATAAAATGGCGAATTAAATTTGTTGAAAAAATAAACTAATAGTGAGTATGCAAAAAAAATTCTTTGCCGTAAAAAAGTTTCTTTTTTATCTTGATCCATTTTATTCATATCAAATGATTTCTAAAGACAAAACACTAAAATCAGATTATTTGTAGTTTAAATGCTAAAAATAGAAGCTTGCAGTTAGGAGATTTCCCTATCTCCATTTATTTAATTTTCGGGTAAAAAAACTTAAGTAATAAGCTTATAATAACCCAGCATATTATATAATACCCCTTTAGCATTATATAAATTTCTATGTAAAAATCTGACCCCTGAAAGAGTTAAACCGTTTGTTAAATATTTATTCCCTTCTGGACCAAGACAATATAAGTTGAAAGACATCTGGATCCAATAACATTTCCTCAATTATCCATTAAATTTTTTTTGGAATATTTGAATTAACTAATGTTTTTATAAAATATTTTTCTAATGCAATGGAGGTTTTTGGAAGAAGAAAAGATTTATATCTACTCTTTATTTTATTTTTTGGTTTTATTAAATTAAATGCTCTAAGTATCCTTCACAATAAGTGAGTTTATTTCAATAATATTGATTTTTGGATTTTAGGACTATTTGCATACTACCAATTCGCATAATGAACATATCTTATACTTTTTTACCAATAATTAGAGAAAATTAATATTTAATTTTTTTGATGTATAAGAATAAGAAATAAAAAAAAAAATTAAATACAAGATTAATCAAATAAAAATATAGGTAAAAAAGGTAGACGAAATGGTAATATGCAAATAGTCATGGCACCGAATTTTCGACAAATTAAATTAATTTTTTAAAAAATATTTTACCAATGTTAATTTATCAAATTATTTGATTGAAAATCAGTTGAAAAGATATGAACCAAAAAAAATAGCTTATTCAATATATATTGAAACAATGCTTTATATTAAAAAAAAAAATTAATATAAAATGATTTAATTGAAATAAACTCATATTTATCAATGTGGAAGATTATGTTCTACACCAATAGATATTTTCTACAAAATACTATATGTCAAATTTGATTCATTAATTAGTTATTTTATATGATTACTGACTCTAAGGATTATTAATAACATTACAAAATATATCTTTTATGAATAAACTGGTGATTTTTTTATAAGCAAATGATTTTAAAATTTAATATTTCTCTTAATCCTGTGAAAAATGATGTCTTATATTTTAAATAGCTCGAGAAAAAAAAGTCTAGATGATTTATTTGTGGCAGAGTTAATCATTAGACGAAATCTGGAAAAATAGATATTACCTGAAAATTTCCGCAATTTCTGGATAATATGTATATAATATATTTTTTTACCAGCCATTTTCATTCAAAGATTTCGGAAATTTTTCGGTAATTTTTTTTTTAAAAATAAACATCGGCTATTTTTTTTCCTTTGCTAAAACTTAACTTTAGCTATAATAAAATACAATATAGACTTTATGAATTCTATACGCCCATATAGAAATAAACTGCCAAAAAAAAAACTTTTTCTACAGTTATTCGTTAATAAAAAGTATTAGAAATTTTTGGATTAGGGGATTTTCGAAAAATAAATGATAGGGAAAAAATAATAGAAGTTTCGAAATAACACTTTTTGTTTTGAAATAAATTTCCTGTTACTTTTTTAAATTTAAATTAAGATTTACGTCCCATTATTAATATATTACCGAACAATTTAAAAAATACCTTTTATATATCAAAATAGGAATACCTATATCTCTTTTTGCAACCGAAATTTTGTTTCTAATAATTTTATGATCTTACGGTCGCAATTATTCAATATATGTATCTATAAAAAATCTAAACTATACCTATAAAGCATAACCATTAATAGTATCAGCCAATTATTTAACAGTTTAATGACTTTGTTGGAGGGAAATTAGAATACTGAAAAATTATAAATTATATTGGTTAAACATATGGCTGTGAAATTTTTTTATCCAATGTAAGTATTATTTTCACTTCGCTTATTAAGCGTTTCAGAATTTGGAGCAGTAGCTATAGTTCTCATTTTATTCAACCAAAGCTATTTATCTATCAAAATATTCGCCGTGTTTTCTATTATGGAGATTCAATTGGATAGCAATTTCAAATAAAATTATTATCGCGAAATAAATGAGATGTTAGAAAAAAGTAAGTGCTTCAATTAAATACAAATCTTATTAATAAATAACAATATTATAATGAAATAAGTACCTAACGTTATTTAAAAATCGATTATATCTAAATAAGGATATTAAAAGGTTAGAAAAGTATTATTTTTCATTTTAACATCATAATTTCTTATAATTTAGAGGACTTATCGAAAATATTCAAATTCATTTAATTACCCAAACAAAAAAAATTTAACCATTGTTATTAAATAATAACTACGTAAAAAGTTTTTTTTGGCGGTTAATTTTTTTATGGACGTATTAGAGTTCATAAAGTATCTAATAATTTTTTACAGAATGTTTCTTTTATTCGTTTTAAAAAGTTTTTATCTAATAGATATGAAACATTTTTACCCTTTCAGGATAAGTGTTAAATTATTGCTAACACGATTTTATAATTAAAATATTCAAAATACTATAATTCCTAATAATTGGATAATTCTGGTTATACATCAAATATAAAATTAAATCTGTCAAAAAAAAGGCTTTAGAGTTTAAATGAGTCCAAAAATAGAGTTAAAAATATAAGGAGGTTTTTTAAAACAACGAATGAATGATTAAAATAAAAAAAAGCTGTCCATTATAGTCTTTAAATAATTTTTTTCGGAATTTTCTCAAAATTCGAGGACAGAAATGAATGGTAAAAAAATAGATCATAGGCTTATTTTCCAGAATTTGCGATATTTTCCAGGCTTCAAATATTTTTTACAGCTTTTGAGGAAAAAAGCCATTTATACATTTATTAATGAATTACTAAAATAATTAATAATACTTCGGGCATCAAAATGTAAGGATTGGTTTTAATGTGATAACTTTAATAATAAAATGTAAACGGATATAGTAGTTAAAAATATAAAATATATGGAAGGATACAAGTTGACAAAGCTTAACCATCCCAAAATTTCTAACCTCCCTTATTTAAACCATTTTGTATTTTCTAAAAGTCAATTATGCTTATTTTAGGCTTTCTTAATTGGATGAAATATTCAATGCGTGTACTGAGTCTATTATTTCATTGCACAAAGCCGCAAAAAATTAATACAATAGTGAGATTATATCCAAAAAAAGTTCATAAATTCAACTATTTAAATTACTGAAACAAAAATTATAAAATAATTACAATCTGTATCAAAATTCTGACACATGAAAAAATATTAACATTCACCAACACCTCATTTAGAATCAAAATATAGATACAATCAAAAATTAAAAACCTGATGAAATTTCAGCAATCAAAAACATCTATATTTACTTATGCGCTCTAAAATCTATCAGGTATTCAATTTTATGATGTTTTTAAACTTTTAATAACATTTTAACATGTTTTATAATTCTAACTCGCCCATTTAATTCATCAGATTAATATTCCAATTTTATTAAAAATTATTACGTCACCAATTAAAATACTATATTTAGAATTCGGATACGCATTACAATTAAAAATATTTTGCGGATGGATAAAATTCACCGACTTTATAATCTCTACTCTTATTTGCTACAGCTAATCAAAAAATAATATTCTAGTGACAATGTTTTCATTAAAATCCCAAACTTAAAGAAACTTCATGCTTGAATTATTGACGATTCTCAAGATTTTATGAGATCCAATCCTTAGAATAACCACAATAAGTTTTTATTCTTACAATGTTAATTCATCATTTAAATTGCATAATAATAATAATTTAAAATACATGCATTACATAACTCCATTTAAGATTTGTGAAACTATTTATTTATTTATTTATTTTATCGAAACCGAATTTTTTCAAATATTTGATAAAGCTTTATCCAGATTATTTTGTTTTCATTTAGATTTTTTTAATTTAAATTCCTGTTATAAATTCACAATTTTATTACAATATACTTTAAATTCGCGATAAAAATTATTAGTGATGGTAGATTTTTTTAGTGAATTACTTTCAAAACTTTGAGGTTTATTTAAAAAATATTCTGGAATAACCAATAGCCGTTTTAACTAACTGTGTAAAATGGAAATTCGTACTGAGTATGTAATAAATATTTTTGGGAATTAAATTTTGATTCGGAGTCAATGGTTGATTTGAGCTCTTTTATGCAAACTCTAAACTTCTTAATAATACCATAAATAGAACAAATAGAATTTAACATCATTTAAATAAGAATTTGTTTAAAATTCCACCTTAATACACCAAAGCCGAAATTACATTGATTTGACATAAATTAAATTAATAGTTCTGCTTATAATCTTCAATTCATATGAAAATATTTATAATTAACAAAGATTTTTGGAAGAAGTACCATGGTCCCAAAAAAATTATATATATATACGTCTATACCCCCACCAGTGTCATTTATTTATTATTCATCAAGCTATTTATTAAAATTCTCTTTTCAAAACTCCAAATACCATTTATTTCACTAATAGTTAAGGTATCATAACATTTAATTAAAGTTTAATAATACAATATCATTAAATATTCAATAAACCTTTTAGTCAGAATTTTAAAGATATATTGTTATACATAGTCTGATTTGGGTACAATCCAAAGCCCAAATAAAAAAAATCCTGCACTAGAAACCCGACTACCCTCACTCTAATAACATCGGAGCTTTATAAAAAGATATAATCAATTCTTAAATCCATTTTACCTTAAAAAAGTCATATTATTCTAAATTCAAATCCAAATATCTTAAAAACTTCATTATTTTACTTGGGTTTTACTGAGAATTTTTCTCCATGGCCGAATCAATTACAACACTAATTATTTCTGTTTCATCGATATTTTGACACTCTTGTATCTTTATTTTTTCTTTTTTAAATGTAATTTTAACATTTTCTTTATTATCCAAGGTTTTAATTGGAGGTGAACTATTTCCGTTTAAAATAGTATCATAATTCATAAAATATTTGAAGTTATATATAGACAGTCTATTAAAATATCCTCTTGGCTCGTAATTATAGTATTTATGAAACTCTGCTTTAGGTGAAAATTTATTTATGCTAGGGTTTATGTGGGTATTAAATATAAATTTGAAACGAGTTCTTCAATCTTTATGATTTCGACCTTAAACATAATGCTATCCAACCATCTTGAAAACATTCCTATAAAAGGTTTAAAATTAAACTGTGTAGTCAATAAAATCACAATAATAATAAGGTTCAAAATTACGAAAATTCCCACTTAATTAATTTTCACAACATATTCACTGGAGTGATTCATAGTAGTTATATCGTCTAATGTATTCCTTAATTCTTTTAGAACTGCACAAAGGACTTCAAATGATAAAAAATATATAACATAATCGGTTAATATGTGAAAAATTTGAAGCTTTGAATAATAAAAGTCCTCCAAAATATGTTAAATACAATAAGATACACATTTAGAATAATTTCTAATTAGTGGTTAGAAAATAAAAATCCGAAAAATAATTTGAAAAACTGAAAAATTAGATGAAGAATCTGAAATAATATTTAGTATACTGAATATTTTTTGGGAAATCTACTTAATTAGAGTTATCGACCTAAAAAAACTTGTAAATAATTACGTGAAAATACGAATGCCTTTGCTTTTTGTTTTTTTGGTTTAAATTTTCCTATTTGTTTATATTTAAGCATTTTATAGGATCTTAATAATTAAGAATTAAGAATAACATCAACGATGGCGAATTATATCGAATTTAAAGCTTTACTTATAGTTTTGCCTGTATCAAAAGTTTTATTTTCTTAAAATAAATAATTATTCATGGCTGCAATTTTATATTAATATAGACATGATCTAGAATATCATAAATATTTTATAACCTCACTTAAACTCCGATTTTATAATAAATCATTAAACATAAAAAATATATAGAAAATATTTTCTTCGTTACATTTGTTCATGATATTAGTTTATTATTATTATTCCGAGATTTCTTTTTCCTAAAAAAAACTATTAATATAGATTTATTATAAAAACTGAAACCAAAAAAATTGATATATATACTTGACTCGGTTGAGAAAAAATCAAATTTATCGGAACTTATTTATTAAAAACTATTTTTTCTGATTTTTATAAAATAATATTTTTATTTTATCGGTTAAATTGTTAGATTTGCATTAATGTGGTAATATTTTCAGATTTTTGAAAAAAAAAGTTCAGATTTGTGTCTAAAACTTCAGTTTTTGAAAATATTTTTCAGGCTTTTAATTTTTAGCCTTCAAGTAATTTTGATAGATAATCATCATATCTATATAAAATTTTACTTCTTTTGTAAGGATATATAGTCGAAGGATCCGAGTTCAATATTTGTGATTTTTTATAAAATGATGTTTTTGTTTCTATTGGCCCTTTTCTAATCCTAAAATTTTATTTTAAATCTATCATAATTATGCATCAATTAGCTTGCAATTTCATTTCAAAATTTTTGTATGATTCCTGCTGAATTTATTTTATTCTCTCGTGATATTAGTAAAATATCATTTGCTCCTGGAATTCCATACAATTCTCTGTAATTTTTTTTCCATTTAATTGTCTTTTGTTGCATATAAGATGCATATCAGTTGATTTTACAGCTTTTCTAAAGCTTTTGTGGCATATTTAGCAAAAATTACTTACAATTTAATCTTTTTGTGTATGTTTTTCTATCATGATTTGAAATATATATATGGTATAAGAGTAAAATACAGGAACCTGGGTAAGTAAACTCTTTACATTTCTGACGATACAAACTTTTGAAGAAAATTTTAAGTTTTCACACAAATTTTTTTGACTATTTTTTTCGTTTCATTTGATATAGCTTTATGATTTTCGGTCTTGGATTTGGATTTTGAATTAAAAATTAATTCATTTTTTTCTACACTTTCTATTGATTTGACATATTTATATTAAAAATTTGCTAGAAAGATTTTTTAAATTTTTTTCTTATATAAACTGATCCTATTAGCGATAGCGAAATTGAAATGCTGCTACTTTGATGAGGTTTGGTTTGGTGAATCTTCATTACAATTTTCAATATTTTTACTTACTGAAATTCATCTGATATTTCCGATAGAAACATTTTCCATATTTTGATCTATTGGAAAAATATTTATAAAAACCAGTAGAGTCACAATTTGATATTTAATTCAACACTTGAACCACTTGATTTAAATCCTTTCATTTTTTCATGGAGACGTGTTCTCGATATACATTATATCACTTTCAGGATTATTTGGGTCATAATTTATGTACTCAATTTTAGTTTCTGAAAAATTTTATAATTAAAAGATAGCTATAAGGAGAATAATTTTTGCTCTAAAAACGTTTATTTGGATACTGGACGATAGAAGCTTTTACGATTGATTAAAATTATCCCAATTAGAAGCCTATCAAATTATCTTTTTCTTTGAATTGTATTAAAAACCAACTTGAGATTATTTTCAAAATAAGAAAAAGCTGATAGTAATACTTTTTTTTAATGTGGTCTGTATCATTTATTTATTAAAAAAATAAATAAAAAATTTTCATTCAAAAATTTCAACCTTCACAAAAAAGGGAATAAGAAGCCTTCATTGGTAACACGTCTGGTATTCAAAATAATCTCCTATATGGGAGATTTTTTAAAAATTGAGACGCTAGTTTTAACAATAACTATAGTCAGATTTCTTAATTAATTTTAATTGGATGAATTCAAAGATAATTTGACTTAAATAATAATAAATTTATTTTTTATGGGATTTTTTTTGTTTTTTTTTAGTTAAAAAATTACAAAACTTTGTCTAATATAATACACTTTATAATTTTTGAATCTACAAATTATTCCATCGATACTTTAAACTCAAATAACTCAAAAAGTACTGCAGAAAACAATATAAAAGTTATCTTCATGCTTAACCGAAATAGTATGTTAATTTGAAAATTGAAAACTTTAATTATCAAAAAAAGGCTCCGCCAAGAATAATATGGCGTCTTTTTGGAAAAGATATTCTATTTTACTCAGGCAAGACACTATCTTAAATTCAGTTATTTTGACGATAATAAATTATGTGAAAATATTTTTGAACTTTGAGTATAAAAAAAATAAAATTGTATTCAATTTGATAAAAAATTCTCATTTATCTTTATAATTGTGTCGGATTTGATTTAATCAATTATTTGTAAATATTTTTGAATTATTTGCATTAATAAAAAAACGCAGCTAAATCATCAAATAGAATTTTTGGGGAATTTTTCTGTAATAATTTCGTGTTGTCATTAGAGATAGATGATTGAAAAGCAAATTATGAAGAGGGGGGGTTCAAAAATTATAATATCAGAAATTTTTTAACGAAAAATTGAGGTGGGCGGTAGATTGTTTTTGGTGATAATATATAAATTAATAAAAATAGGCTTCCGGATATTTTGTATCCCAATATGTATTTTCAATGACCGAATACAATCTTTATGTGAAATTAAAAAATAAATAATAAATTAAATTTATCAAAGACTATTTCTATATTATGCTTTTTTTTTAAAAAAAAATTAATTTAAAAATTTTCAAAAATATTTTCATTTAAAATTACACAACCACTATTATAACTTATCATTATAGTTAGTATTAATTCTTAATTTAATCCACAATAAAAAACAACATTACAACATTTTAATTATATTTTAACTTCTTTACTAAAATTTTTTGCTATGTATTCTCTTTTTACAACTGAATATATTTTTTATTAAAGAAATATAAAGATCAATTTTTTTATATAAAAATTTTAGTTTATATATCTTAAATAATATTTCTAAAAAACGGAATCAGATTATGCTTATAGGAAAAATTTTGAGTGCTAATTCATATACGGGATAATTACAAAAAAAGTCATGATTTTGAAATTATTTAAAAAAATAGTCAAGATTTGAAAATATTTACAAAATTAGTGAAATAAATTGATACATTTGACTTGTATAAAATATTACTAACTTTAAAATTTTGTTATAAAAAATTAATTGTAATCATCCAGACAGATTGAAGCTTTGATTTAAATTTAATCTAATAGGAAATAATATTACTTGCTTACAGAAAATTATGGAATAGGATTAGAATTTTTATTAGGCTAGTTTATATTTTTTATTTCACCGCATATCTAAAAAATGCTGCAGAGTGATTATCAAAGATAAAGCGAGCATATTTTTTCTCTTAAACCGGTAAAAAAAGAATAATAAAAAATCATCAAAGGTTACGATTAATAACTGAGTAGGCTAAAAAAGACTAAAGACTAGGTGGATTTGGAGTTAATAGAGAAAAACGGGTCGTGATTTTGATGTCGGGGATTGATACTTGAGATTAGAATTCATTTATTTATTTAACTACGGCTTTGAGCATAAAATATTCAAACTATATATTTAGATTCTAACTAAGCACTTTTTTATTCAAAAGCATAATATTAATTCTATCGAAGCCGTGAATTCCAAAGTTTTGGAAGCCGCGATCGAAATCGCACAAAGAAGAAATACTCCCGATTGATGAAGATATAACCAGAAACTGAACGAAGGGCCTTGTTAATCAAATTATTGTCTTTATTTAAATGGTCTATTCAGATAACGTAAGGCCATTTTATTATTGAATTATTAAATTTAAAAAAAAGATATTATTAAAAAAGGTCTCAAAAGGC
>LSSL01006822.1:0-11158 GCA_001953115.1 Smittium mucronatum | reverse complement strand
AAAAAATACAAAATTTTAGTATTTTCCTCCTTCTTCTATCTTTTGGCTTCTATCTTTTACTTTTCATCCATGAGTCTTCTTAATAGTGTTTTTTTTTTAAATAAATTTATTGAAGTTTATCAAATAATTGATTGATATTATATATAATTAAATGAAATAGCAACTAACACAGTTGGATATATTGATGACAAATATATATATTAATTTTGCTTTCAGCTCTTTGTTAGAAAAATGTTGTCACCGCTTTTCTTCAACTTATAAGCGTTATAAATTTCAAACCCGACATTCTTCTCAAAAATAAAACCATAAAAATTAAATATTTTTTTTGAAAAAGCTGTGAGTGGGAAATAAAAATATTTCCAGGAGGAATTAAAATCATTTGGATATATCCAAGTGTGCTTTTTGAAACTTTATAATCACATTAAATCCATTAATCTGTAGATTTAATGATAACTTGTTTTCACTATTATTTTATTAAAAAGTTTTATTCATCCAATCTAAATTATCTTTCGAGGGGTAGAAACCTGAAACATTTCGTAGAAATTTCTGTGTTTTTCAGATAATTTTTTCCTGATACTCCAAAAAAAAACGGAAAATAAATATAATTCTATCTTATTAAATTTGTATATTTTCCTTGGTGACATTAATATACCTTTTTTATTTTTGTTTTTTGATATATGAAACCAGGAAATTATCTCTCTTACATGAATTTAAAGCTCTGGTATTTCTTCCTACGATTGAGGTTCCAATTCCACTATTCTTTTTTTAATTTTATTTTTTGATTCCAATATAATATTTTTTGATTTTAAAATTTCAGAAAAATGATGTAATAACATGAATTTAAATCGCTTAATATGGCTACCCAAGCTGAAAAATTATTTTTCTAATTTATATTATTACAAAAAATCATAAAGTTTTATCCGCCTTTATTTACATAAATGTTGAATCCAAGTGGAATCAAAAGCCATTGAGAATTATGATACCCTTTTTTAGGTCTATCTTAAATTTTAAATTAAATTGATTAAATGAATTCCAAGAAAACAGATTTTATTTTTTAGTACAAAATTTTTGATTTTTTTGATTTATTCCTCCAATACATCCCCATTTTTATTTAATATATTTATCTTTTTTAGAACTTTTTCCTATAATAAAATTTAAAAATCCATATATACTCCAATTTTTTTATATTTCATTGTTTCTAAAGGTTACAAAAACTAGATACTACTAGATTTCTGCTTATTTTTTATATTTTTTTTTATAAGAAGATGTTAAAATTTTACTTTAATTCTAAAAAAACAACAGTAATTTCACTTCTATGAGTATATATATATATATATATAGTCAGTAAAATAATGAATTTATTTTTAAATTCTATCAATTTAAAATAACTTGGCTCAATTTTTTAGTCTTATCTATCTCCCTATTTATATATACTTTCCATACAAATTATAATAATAACACTTTCACAATTATTTTTTAAAATTATATGTATGTTCTTATTCTTGTTAGATTTTTACCGATCTCTAAAAAATATTTTCCTTCAAAAAAAATCTTAATTATTTAAATATTAATAAAAAAAAATCCCAGAAAATTCGAATTCATTTTATAGTATTAAAAAAAAACTCTAAATTAAATTCATTTATCTTCATGTTTTTAATACACAGATCTTTTTGTTAATATTAATAATTTTGTAATTTTTTTTACAAGATTTAAAATTTAAAAACAAAAAAATATGGTATCTTTAGTTAAATTTTTAAAAAATATAATATACTTCCACTAAAAATGCGTTTATATTTCGTAAAAATTGTTATTTTATAGTAAATTTTAGTGATTTATGAATAAATTTTGGTGTTTATAATATTTAGTCTTAAATGTGTATATTAAATCTATTAATTGAAACCGGAAAGATTGTTATTTAATTCATTTATTTGTTTTAAATTTTTCATCCTTGTTAAACGTTAAATTTTTTGGAAAAAAAAAATCATAAAGATCAGCTATTTAAAAATAATAATTAGTTTAAAAAATTCGAGTTTTAAAACGAGGAATGTTAGATATAATTTAGAGAAAAATGCCAAATACTATATGATATATAAAATCATAAATTTATTTTTTATTAATATAATAACTAGATTTCCACAATATCCAACAAAAAATTATGGACAGTAATTTATTGTTTATGCGTGTTCTAGTAAATTTTATCCGAATTAATTTGGGAATAAATTGTATAAAAAATCATATTATATTTATAATATTGTTTTAATTTTACTATTCCTTACTGTAATTTACTTAAAGGAGTAAATTTTCTTTACAAATTTCAACTTTTTTTATTAAATATTAGTTCATAAAGATAAGAATGTGGAAAAAATCACTTTTCTATTTCAGGCTTTGGCAAAAATTCAGATATTCAAACCCAGATTGAGTATGACAAAATAAAACTTATATTTTCAAAGTTTTTGAATAAAAGCGGTTAATATATGTTTAAAAAACTTCTGTAAAACTAAAATAACTATTTTTCGGGAAAATAAAAAGATTATTCATGAAAATTTTTAATTTGAAAAAATAAGATATTTTTTTAGATCATCCGAAATAATAAAAGATTGAATATAAAATATGATTAAAAAATATATTTTAATAAGCAATTAAATTTTTCATCTTTGAAATAATTCTTTTTTTTTATCTATGCGTAATATTATATAAATGAAAAAAAAAATCTTATAAATAAAATAAATATTTGATGATAATGTTTTTTTAAAAAACGTAGAATACACATTAAGTAAAAATAAAGAACTTTTTGAATACAAGAGCAACGGAAATTTTAAAAAATCACTTTTTTATAATTTAATACATACTATCAAAAATCATTTCCCTTTAGTACTTTGAGGTGAATTAGAACTGATAAAATGAACAAAATAATATTATTGAAGCATTTTTCATTTATGATTCTTCTATTTGAAATAAAATATGTTTCGGGGCAAAAAATGTGTGTTTTTAATTGATTTAAGATATATATATTATTATATTCCTAAATTTATTCATTCAATACTTGAATTAGAAAATAAAATTTTCGCTTTAAAAACATTGAAATATTAGGAATATATTGCTACTAACCACAATTTTTTCGGAAATAAAAACTCCGCATAAAATGACTTCGGCAATTATTTTCATGATAAAAACAAAAAATAGCAATATTTTGATAATTTCCATGTTTTTGGATATTAAATAAAATCGCTGTTATTAAAACTTTTCCGGTAGTCAAATATTTGAGAGATAATACTCAAAAATACACAAATTTTGTATAAATTTATTTTGAATTAATCCAAAATAACTGCTCGTGCTATTTAATTTCCCAAAAAGATAAAAAGAGCTGATTTTTGGCTCTATTCAACAAAATAATAATATTAACAACAAAAAACAACAAAGTTTTTGATTTATATTATGTAGAAGATTTAAATTTAAGAAGGAAGAATCAAAAAATATTTATATTCAAACTATAAGAAAGCTCTACATAAATATGAATATTTTTTTTGAATATTATAAATAAATATTAAATATATAATATCGGGGGGAATCTTTGGTTTAAATTATATTTCGTTCTTACAACACAATGAAAAAAGTATCTGGAATTTTTTTTCCTCAAAATAAACTTTATTTTGTACGTAATAAATTTTATAGGATTCTTTTTTTTATTTTTTTGGATATTTTTATAAGATAATTTAAAGCCAAAAAAAATTTTTTTCTCCAAAACCTTGAATTTTAGAATGAAAATAAATGTAAGAAGTAGAAAAAATCACACTTTTTTTCGAATAATATTGAAAATTATTTTAAAAATCTGTTATTAATTTTGTTTATGACTTTTTTTATGATATAGAGTTAGCTTTTGTATCTTAAAACATGTAATTAATGATTTTATAATAAAAAATTATTTCCAGTTATTCCAAGATCTTTCTGAGACTAAAAATATTATAATTTTAGATTAGTAGTATTTAAAATATGAATTAAAATATTTTAACATATTGAATTTCTGTAATATATTTGACATATAAAAAAAAATTTCACAGCTTTTAAAATTGTAATTAAGTAATTTTCAATACATTATTTTTATTTTTATCAACTTTATTTCTGTAAAAAATCCAAATTTTATGCTTTCAAAATATAACATCTGGGTTTAAATGTGAATTTTTTATTTTTAAAATTCATAATACACAATTTTACAGATTATAATTTTTTTAAACTTTTCCGAATTGATTTTTCTTTTTAATTATAAAAAGTATAAATCAAATTTTTCAAAAAGCTCAATTTCTTTTTTTAAACGCGTTTAAAAAAAATCAAAATTAATAATATTATTGAATTTTTGCGTTTTTTGTCTCATTTTAAGACTAATGTGATAAATTTTGACTTTTTTAAAAATATTTCGTGCTAAAAAATATTTATTCAATATTTTAAAAAATCATAAATATGCTTTTAATTTTTTTCAAGGGATCTTATTTATAAAACTAAGTGTAGATATAACTTAATTTTGTAATTTTGATCTTTTAGGCAAGATATTTCTGATTGATAATCTATTTGATACTAAATAATTAGAAAAAGTAAAGCGAAATAACAGAAAACTTAAAATATCGACTATTTCATTTGATTTTTAGAGCTTAAATTGAACAAAAAGTGTATATGAATTTTTTTAAATTAAATAATAATCAAAAAAAAAATTCCGTAACTAAAAAAACGTTATTTTATATTTTTTAACCACCGACTTTCGCTTAGATAAAGTATAACTTTTTTGATATAAGAATATTGAATCTAAAATTAAAATAAGATAATATAACAAAAATATAAAAATAATTTAATTTAATACCGAAATAAAATATTATTGAAAATAGAAAAAATCACACATAAATTAGACTTAATATTTTCAGACTTTTATGGTTTAAAGACTAAAAAAACTTTAAAAAAATAAAATAAAATATTGTAACCCCTAAAAAAAGGATCAGGGTGTTAGAAAATATAAAATAATTCTTGAATTAGATAGAGAAATCGCGAATTAATTCATTAAGCGGTTTTTAATAACCGCTTTAAATAACCATGATATATTTTAATATTAATAATATAGTATTGGACAAACGTCCAAGCTTTAGTTAACTAAAATTTTAAAAATAAAAAAACTTAAAGAAAAAACAATAGAGCGTTAGATTCGGCATTATTCGGCATTATTCGCAATATTTATCCAATATATTATATTTTATAATGAAACTTTTTGAAGGTCCATATTAGTAGAATAATATTCAATGACATAATGATACAAAAAATTGAACTAGAGAAGATACCAGATCCCAATTTGAAAGTTTTATGAAAATTATCTCCCTAATCATGCATTCAAATATCTTTTCTAACATTGTTTCAAATTAAAACCCCACTTTGAAAAATAATTCTGTATATTCTGATAATTGAGATTTAATCGAATAGACAATCCAAAAAAAAAATTTAAAATGGGTTCAATGGAATATTTTTGAAAATTTAGCTGTAAGATAACTGATTTTTTGATGAAAGTGCATTTCTATGACAGAATAAATTAATTTTTTTAGAAATTTAAACCCCTGATGCTTTTAAAAACCAATAGATTTAATCTAATATATTTTTATATATAAACGAATAAATGTTATTAATATAACAAAATTTTCTGAAAAATCAAGATTTAGATCATCATCCTTAAAACTAACCAAAAATGTAAAACTTTAATAAGATTAGTTGATTAAATTTTGTTACAAATTTTCTGAAAATCCAAATTTAGCTTTGAAAAAATATCTATTAATCGGTTTTAAAATAAATATATATATATAAATTCAGATAATCGATTTGCAAAATTTAAATAATTAATTTTTACATAAGATGAATTGATATAAAAGGCAAATATTATTTAAAAAACGATTAATTTCTTTTTCAAATACTTTATACTATCCAAAAAAACCCGCTAAGTCATTTAAAATCTCAATTAGTTAAATTTTCTCACACGATTTTTTATTAATTAAAACAGAAAATATTTTATTTATTTAAGAATAATTTATTATCTTATATTTTTATTGGTAAGAATTATTAAAAAAACTTCTTGATATGAGGGCTTTTATTTTTGTATCATAAGATTTATTTAAGTTTCTTCATTTTTTATAGAGACTAATTATTTTAAAATCTACCAATAAATAAATAAAATCAAGGAAATCATTAAATCATACTATAATTTAATATAAAACGTTGATTTTATCTGTTAAATTTGGATTTATATTAAATTTATATAACTAATTTGGTCTGATATTAAAAAATAAAGTATAATTACATCTAATTCAAATTATTTTGAGAATTATATCATTTCATATCATTTTTTACAAAACTTGTGATCTAAAAGCCAAAAAAAAAAGTTTAAATAGGCTCTTTTGAAATAATTTTAACTAAAACTTGTGTTAAATTCTAAAATTATAGCAAATGAATTAAATAAAACATCTTTTTCATTATCTTAGTATAATAAAAAACCCTTTTTTATACATATAATATATGAAATAAATATAAATTTTTATATCAGTTAAATAATAAAATAATTATCAGATAAAATTCGAAAAATTTTATAATTATGAGGTTCAATTTTTTAGATAAAATTTAAAGGGGTTTTTGATAGAAAAAGATCCTTTTTTCTGGATTTATGGGGCCATTATTATAACAAATAAGAGAATTTCCATAATAAATATTAACATGTGTATTTTTAATCAAGAAGTGATTTTGAATCATGTAAGTTTTTCCGGCTAACCTTTTGGTTAAATTTGTACAATTAATTATTTTAAATAAATTTATTTGTTTCTATTGAAAAAATTAAAAATCCTTTTTAATTTTTCCAGTATCCTAATTAATAATTTAAATGACTTTTATTTACAATTTTCTATGTTATTGAATAGAAAATGATGTTTGTGAATTTTCGCTGAAAAGGGTATACTACAAAATGCCATCTTCATTAAAAATGTGCCATATATGTAATTAATTAATTATTTATTTATATATTGTTTGTTTTTAGTTTTATAAATAAAAATTAAATCAAATAATAGAGCTTTTGATTTTTGATCGAAAAATTAACCCCGCAGATCTAATAAAAGGATCTATTGAATTGGAAAAAAAAAGTCGATTCCCATGAAAAACCTTGTAAAAAAATTTGGAAATTTTACTATTTTTGGGAATAAATTTTGAGAAAATTTGAAAGATTTATGTAATTAAATCTAAGTTTTAAGTTTTTTTTCTTTCCATTGCAAATTTTAATTCAAAAAAATAAACAACCATCTAAATATATATATATATATATATGCAGGTTAAATCGGCTAATTTTTTGAGTAAAAGATTAGCCTTTTTTTAACGAAAAAAGAAATTCGATAAAAAAATTACTATTCAAAAGTAAAATTATTTGGTTCTATATATGATATTTATGTTTATATATTTAGTTTACTTAGATTTTAAATTATCACAAATAATTTTTTCTTTTTAATTCCATTTAATTAATAAAATTTTGAATCTTATAAAAATCTATTCAAATTTTGAAAAAAATCTCGATTTTAAGACGAGAAAATCAATAATCAGCGCTCATGGTAATTTTTATAGCATGTAATTTGACTTAATATCATATTTATCACTCTATAAGTTAAAAAACTCAAAATTCAAATAAAAAAAAGTGGAAATTTCAATTTTTTCTGAAAAAGAAAAAACTTATTTCGATTTATATAATAAACTTTATAAGTTAAATTGTAATATAGTGTGGTTATATTATCTAAATTTTCTTCATAAGTGCATTATAACCTTCGATTTTTTGATAAATACTTGATATTATTATTTTTAATAAAAAAAAAATCACCAAGCCTCCGTCATAATAAAATAAAATTATTACAGAATTATTAATTTTGTTTAAATATAATTTAAATATTCTTTTTTAAAAATAGCGTGTATATCCTTTAAAAAACCTCCGATTTATTCTTTCCCTTCAAGATAAAAAATATTTGAAATCTGTACACGCTTTGAGCGCTGTGAAAATAAAATAAAACTCAAATTATATAAGATTATTAATTTTTTAAATTGGAAAAATTAGATCAAATTTTTTTAATTAAAAATACCGAAAAATATAAAAACGCAATATAAACAAATTTAAAGCCATATTAAAAATATTATTAGTAAATATTGTAATATTAAAACCAAAAAAAAAAAAAATTATTCATGATATATTGTATTTAAACAATAAATTCTTCAGATACATAATAAAGGACCATGATATGTAAAATTTAAATACTTTTATTCTAAATAGCCGATTATGTTCCATAAGAAAATTTGGAGATCCTAGAATTCTATATTGAATAAAAAAACACATAAGATTTTTTCGAATATCAAAATTTAAATATATTTTTCTTTTAATTTATATGTTATGGTTAATAAATAAATAAAGTCACTGAATATAATTAAAAATTAAGAGAAATAAAATTTATATTATTTAATTTATCATAAATAACATAACTGAGTATGTTATTTATTTTTGTAAAAAAATAAATCATTTAAAAATAATCCAAAGAAATTCCCGCATAAAAAATGGAGAAATAAAAATTTAGATTTAGATATTAAATATAAATGAATAAACTGTATTGTTCTCAAATTTATTAAAATACGTTTATATTCTCTAAAAATAATAATAATAACAGGTAGCTTAGAAATATGAAAAATAATTGAAATTTTATTTTCCATAATGTAAAATCTTATTAAAGAAAGTAACTTTTAAATTTTTTTGAATTTTTCAGATGAAAATTTACATTATCTGAATACAATAAAATGGCTATTAAGAGACCCGAAATTAAAATTTTCAAAAAATGAGGTTTTTTTTCCCAAAGATCTAATAATGGTTTCAGACCTATACATAAAAAATTTCAACAAATTAGACGAGATTAAAATCTTATTGAAAAAATGTAAAAATGCGAAATTTTATTTATACTGAATATAACACTTGAAGCATATTATAAAATATTGCTCCATGTATTTTAATTTTATGGTTATATTTTAATTTACTGATACTTTTTGCAGTAAAAATATGAATATATGAATATATATATATTGATAATGTAATAATATATATTAAATAATTAATATATCATTTTTTTATATTCTATTAATACCGAAAAAAATACGCGCGGTGTTAATATTCTGAAGAAAATAACCCTGGAATGGTACTATTATTATATTAAAAAATTTAATAATAGCTTTGAAAATGTTGAATTTTTAAATCCTTTTGATCTCTGGCTATAAAATGTAAAAAATAAATCATTGTAAGTTTTTTATAAATTAAATTAAAGTTAAGCCTATAAATTAAAAATAAAATAAATAAAAAAATCGATTTCCATCTAATAGAAATGATTTTAAAAATTATATTCAATTACTAAAGCACATTTCAAGTCTGAAAACAAAAAATTTATAAAAAATGAAGCATGTATAAAATAAGTACCATAATTTAGCTTTAAAAATAGAATTAAAATAAAATAAATGCAAAAAAAAAGAAAAAAGGATGTAAATCGAAGATGTTTAATATAACAAACTAGAAAAAAAGAAATTCAAATTTAAAAAATATTTAAAAACACAAATTTTTTTAGATATAAGTGTTAAGCTTATAATGAAATTTTTAATTTTAATCTATATTAAAATTAAAATCCAGGGAAAAAGACAAAATATTTCATTAACTTTTTTAAACAGAAGGTTGGATAGAAGAATTTAGAATGAATCATTTAATGAATTTAATTGCTATTTTTTAAATTAATTATTTGAAATGGGGTATTTAGAAACTTCAAAGAAAAAAAAATTATTAGCCAAAATTATAATTTTAATAAATAATGATAAGTGCTTATATATTTATTCAATTTTATTCCTATAAAATATTTAAAAAAACTTATATATATGGCTAAAAATCTATGAGAAAAAACAATTTTTTAAAAAATCGCTATATCGGGTTAGTCATTTTTACGTTTTTAGATTTTTTTTCTGAAAATCTTGCTAAAAAATATAGGCTTTAAAAAAATATGAAAATATTATTAGCTTAATTATTTGACTATTTTTTTATTTCTTTGGATTTAATGCTAAAAATAAACTATGTAAACTGAAAATAAAATACACAAAAGAAAATTTCTGCATGCTATAATATTTTTTCGATAAAAATTCGTATCGAAATTTCTATATTTTACAAATATATATTTCTGTATCTTAATTTTTGGTTTTTATAAAAAATTACTCTTAAATGAACACAAATAAATTTTTTTGAATTGTCCAGAAAAATATTTTCTAAAAGTATAATTTATTTTAAAATTTTCCTATCACAGATAACAGAAACTAAATATTATTAAAAAAAGAGCAATTACGTATCGAAAAAAATATTAATTATAGGCATGAAAATATAAAAGTGTAATGATGGTAACGAATCAAGTTATATTGTTTTTTTTAAAAGTAAATCAATTAATTAATTTATTTTATCATCTATTTACCAAAAAATAAATAATCATTTCAATTTTACAAAATTTCTAAATCAAGCACTTGGAAAAAATCCAATAATACTTATAAAAACTCTGGTTTAAAAATTTTAAATAAAATAAATTCCATTTAAATATCGCAATTTTTGAGTTATCTAGATTTTATTTCATGATGATGATGATTTTTACCTATAAAATCAAGAATAAGAATTAATCTTGCGTATCTGTTCATAATAAAATTATCTATGTTAAATTACGATTTTTTTATGAATTAATCTTTACTCTTGCAAATAGAATATTAAATGTGCAAATTTCTTTTCCCTCTAAATTAAAAACTTTTGAGTAGTGTAAAACAAAGCTCCGATAAAAAAAAATAATTACAATTTCTTTATGAAAAATATTTTGTGAGATTTGAGATTCTCTTTGGGAGATAAAAAATCCATATTATTTTTTTCTACCTTTCTATTAAAGAAAAATACTGGTGTGATAATCTATGGAATCATTTGGAAATTCGGAATTTTAATTAAAGTAATTTTCCTTTTGAAAAAAATCAGAAAATTTATTAGATACGGACCGATTTTCAGTTTTTATTGGGTTTAAAATGAAAAAGTTTGATTTTAGGCACCCTCTCATATAGTAAAAAAAAG
>LSSL01006821.1:0-21175 GCA_001953115.1 Smittium mucronatum | reverse complement strand
TCGAGCTCTGTCTTGGATTTTTTTGTAGGCAATATTCGTCTGAAATGGTTTCATTCGTTATAGATTAGCCTTATAATTTTTGAGCTCTCTGCTGTTTTCCCATAAACGGCTGGCCCTCACTACCAATTAAGCTCTTAATTATATTTTTTATTTTTGATTATAATTAACAAATATCAGCTTCAAAAACGCTTTTTCATTTGACCGCTTTAATTATTTCTTTGCTTTCTAAGCAGGAAGTGTAACATTACGAAAGAAAAAATTTAAAATGTAAACAAATGATTTCTTCTACAGCTTTTAAATTTATTTATTTTTTTCAAAAAAAATTAAAATCGTTTTACATTTATTTCTTTTAACTTTCTAAATTATACAATAAAGATAATAACAAAATACTTTTTTTCCTGGGAATAATTAAATAAAATTGAGAGACTCAGGTAAATTCCATTTACAAACTAAATAATCAGTATTTTTAGTTCACAGTAAATTTATACATATTTAAATTTTTTTTAGTAGAAATATTATTGCTATCCAATTCTAATTTCCAAAGAGGAAAATTGGCATCCTCTACTGTTACAAAAAAAAAATTCATATAATTAAAATCTTAAGGATAAATTTCTATATTTAAATATTTAATTAATAGTATCTGGCTCCTTTATTTTTCAGCCCATTTCTAACTAAAATCCCAAAGGAATTTTATAGTGATATCTAAAGTGTATTTCTATTTTTAGCTGATTAAAAGGGTTTGAGAGCCTTTTTTAAAAAAAGTATCAAAGATTTTTTTTTGCAAGATTATTAAATTCGTAAATTAGCTGATTGGAGAAATTATAAAACTCGTCTCGAAAAAATGATACAGTTTGATGACCTGATACTATTTATTTTTTATTTAAAATGGGTTTTATTGATATTTTTAACATTGTTTTTTTCTAAAAACTTTTAAGGAAAGGTTTACAAAAAATTTTCAGAAAAATTGTACCGTGAAAGAATCAAATATGCTTTTATCCAAAATTAAAAGGAACTCGTAAGCTCTAATGGAAAAAACGGGGTTTCCTTTTGCAGCTTTTTTTTCTAGTAATGAAAAATTTTACCTTTTATTTATACTAAAAAAACATTTAAACGAAAAAGATATTATTCTGAAATTTAAAAGCTGGAAAAATAGTTGAAATTTTTTTGATATATAGAAAATATCCACCTTTGCAGGTACCTGATTGAATTTGGAATTCAGTTGGATTATAATGAGAATGAGGGCTTTTATATAGCTTGTTCTAGAATGGATCTTGCACTGGCAATTTTTCTGGCTGAGAATGGATCCCATATTAATTCAAGAAATGGGGCAGCTATAATTTTTGTTATATCTTATAGATTTTCAGCTATGAAAGGGGTTTTTGATGAAATTGGTAAAACCCCAGTATTTATAGATGATATTCCAATCTCTGGTGATTATGAAGAGACGGTAAAACCATGCTACCACCAAAAAACGATGATGGATTTTCTAAGCTTCAAATAGATAAATTTTCTAGTAAAAGCCATCTAAACTGTCATTATAACCATCCAAACTATGCTAAAATGATACTAATTCGGATTTCCTTCGTTATTTCCAGGAAGAAACCAACAATCTAACCTTTCCCATTAAATAAAACATGTACTAGGGTAATATCTTAGAACATTAAGCAGTCGTTGGAGAATAAAATCGACAATGATCCCATTCAGTAAATTTAACATCAGATTTTCTTGATTGACTTTGTAATAGAATTAGTAAGTGTGAACTTTTGAATGAGTCAATTATTTGATGAAAAAAATGATGCTGATCTCAATGAAAGATAAGGTAGGGTCACTAATTGAAGCTTGTAAAAACATAAGATCAAAAATATTAGAAAATAACTAATAAAAAACTGGAGAGGAGGGGGGGGGGAGATGATTTTTTTATGTAAATCTCATGCTTATTATTGTGTCGCACTAAGTGTAATTGAGGGATTTTTGAGCTTATCAGAGGCTTTATTGGTAAGTGTCGTTAGAAATTAACAGTATTAGCCACGATATATTGGGTATAAATATCATATATAACTCTTATTTATGTGGTAGGCTACCTTATTTCTGAAGGGAATAGATGTCAACCCATCCCAAAAAACTCCTCAATAAGAGTGGTAGTAAACAAGAAAATTTAGATTTTATAAAACTTTTGGTTGGGAATGGGGCCGACCCAACCCGTTTTAGTTGAGATGCCGCCAAGAATATCTGTTCAAAAGAGACCATCTAAAGCTTTTATCCACCTTCATTGAGTTGGCTCCAATTGAAATGGTGACATGGATCTTGTTTGATTATAGTTTAGGATAAAGTTATTTAGGAATAGCTAAACTTTTTTTCAGCAACGTTACCAAGTTAATATCCGCTACGAGTACCCGTTGGTACCATCAGTCAGCAAGAAAAAAAAATATAAGCAACAGAGTCAATATTCAAAAGTGGCGCGAATGCAAAACTTCAATAAATCTTACTAATCGTATATCGTTATGAAAAAAGTGGCTAAATAACAGGCCACATGATCCATAAAAATGCTAGCTCCATGTTTTGCAACCAAAAGGTTTCATAAGACAATTATATAGTCATTATGAAGTTATGGTGTTCAAATAAAAAACATGAATCTATTGAATGGTTCAGTTAGTTTACTGTTATTTAGACCTTTTTACCATTACTAGCAAACCTGGTACTCGGCCGACTTTTATAGCCTTTTTTAACCCAATTTATTGTAGAATACTACAACTAAACTAATTAAAAATAAAATTTATCAATAGTTATGATAAAAAAAATTATCTGAGTTAAAAGATCTCAGTCCGAAGAATACTCTGTATGTCTACCAACTGCGTACCTACTAGGCATTCCTCAAGTTCCGACTATTAAAAAAAGATAGTTTTTTTTACGATTAAAGGTATTTATCTTGAGTTTGATTCATGAATCAAATCCTGATCAATACTTAGCTCTTAACTTTCCTATATGCATTTCTAACTATTTTCAACTATTTTCTTGGTGTAGAAAAATAAAGCTATTACACCACATGCTGAGTAAGTATTCTACTGCCAAAAAAAAAAATGCATAGTAAATTAAAATTCCATTTTTTTTCCAATGTAACGAATAAGAATATTCAAAATGTACTGTTTTAGAGATACTTAAACTTGAAACCAGTTTCATTGATACAAATATTGGAAAAATTTGCCTGAAATAAATTTTTTTCCCCATAAAATGGCTCTTTTTCTCGATAAATCACAAAATATATCTATCTGAAATCATTATCACCACCCCAAGCCAATAATAACAATTTTTCTAAGAGTTTGTTAGGAATATTTTTTTTCTTATAAAAATAAAAAATCTACATTTTTTCTATACAAATTTTTGAAAATTATTTCCAATATCATTTCAGTAATTGGCCAAAAAGTAATAGAATCCGACCCTTTTTTTTAACTATTTTTACTTTTTAGCCCATTTGTATTTTTAATGGATGTGGAAATTAGCATTTATAGCGCAAACATACTTTTAAACTTTATTATTCAAGGGGTTATGGGAAGCTGGATTAAAAAGACGGTAAATATGGGCTGGTAGAGCAATAATCCTATTTAAACCGTTTTCACCTTGTCAGTATTTTTTAAACGGATAGGTTTTAAAACAAACAATTTTATTATTCGGTAGAAGATTTAATAATTTCTAAGATATTTACTTTTTTCCAAACTGGTTTAATTAAACCAAGTGGTTTTCGTTATTTTTCACATTAATCACACACTCCTAGGTAAAATTAAAAACACATTATTCTAAAGAGCTTTCCTAACTAGATCCGAGCCATATTTTTTCAATTATTATTTTAAAATTTTTGGCTGTTTTATCCCTAAATGAAATTTCTTTCTTTCTAATCGGCTAATGAATTTCTACCATCTTAGTTTTTATGCTCTCATGTTAATCGGATAAAATAGTTTTTAGAAAATATTTAAAATTAAAAAATGAATTATGGAGGGAGTGTGGTAATATTAAATTTATTTAAATACATGGAATACTTTTTTCTGGATCGAAAATTAAAACTGTTCTTTTTTTAATCTAAATATATGAATGGAAAAATAGTAAAAAACTTTTACATAGTGGTTTTTGATTAAATTTTTTTTATCGAAAAAGATGTGTGTAATCATTTTGAATAAATCTAAAGAAGAAGTTTCATTTATTAAATAAAATTTGCCATTACTCATTTATGAAGGTGTTTAGCTTTTATTGGAAACGATGGAAACATCTCTTATAAGTGATAGATATGTTCTGATTTCTGATTTCTCAAAAAGGTAAATACACTTATTGATATAGACATATATACCATTCCACTTAATTTTGAAAGCGGTTTTTTATAAAAATTGTAAAGATAATTTTTTTTAATAAGAATTGCGAAAGATTTTATACTTGTGATCATTTAGTAACTTAATTCATAGATTTAACTGATTTTGGATCGAATATAATATATTTCAAAGGTAAACCTTTATAACCACTATAATTGATAGAAAAGTGTATTTGTATATTTTTTTTGTTACTTATTAAAGAAATTCATTTCATTCCTACTAATAAATTTCCTATTTTTATATTAGTTTAAATATAAATTTTATTAAGATTTTTTACTCGAAAACACTACTCTGATATTATCACGATCCGTTAATATACATTTAACTTAAAATCCAGTGACATTTTCCCTTGATGGAATTGTTTTGGATAAATATATTTAAATTATTAGATATTTTAAATAATCACCTTCACCAGTTTTTTTATATAGAGCTCCAAATTCTTATACTTTTTCAGATATTTTTCAAAATCCAAATCCAAATCCAAATCCAAATCCAAATCCAAATCCAAATCCAGATTCAATTTATTTTATTAAGATTTAAATAAGAAAATACTGAAAAATAAATGAAAAATTTAATCCTCATTCAACTAGTTTTTTTTTTTTGTGTGCTTTTTATTCCTCCTTGATTCCCTCCTTCATTGATCAGCGTTATGCTTTAAATCTCTAATATATTTATCTTTATAAGAAAGAAGTAAATGTTTATGAACTTTTTTTTCTTCAGATAGTAGTAACAAGAATAGCAAAAATCATTGTATTTCAATGTGTTCGGCTTAGCAAAGATTAATTAAAATTTTGTGAAAACTTTGATTCTTGAGACTAAATATGTATGTTTTATTTTCGAAAATATTCTATTTAGATTCTAGATTTATTCATTTATTAAAATATTTCATATTTTAATTTATGAAAGGAGAATTCATTAAAAAAATCAAAAAAATCAGATTTATTTTCTGATTTTCATTATAGTTTATCTTGTAAATTTTGGGGATGTAAAAATCCTCGGACTCATTTAGTATTTTTTTTTTTGAAATATTAACAAAGTTTAATAAGTTTGGTCCAAAACAATGGGTTAATTTATCTTTAATTGTTCTGTTAAAACTTTCTAGTGCATTAATAGTTGAAGAAGGAAAAATCTCTAAACTCCACCTCCAAATTGTTTTTTTTTAAAGTATAGATCATTGATTCCATTGACTGTCTCTTTCACTCTATTTATTTGAGGCCATTTAGAAGGAAAACTATTCTTAGTAACTGAAATAAACTTTGGGTAGGTATGAGCTTTATTATGTGAATTTCAGACTTTGGTTTATTCTTGTGGCGGCTTTCTCTTTTTTTATCATATTAGATATTTTTTTCGAAACCAGGTACTAATAATTTCTCTATTCATGTAATTTTCAAACAATTTGTTGGCCTTCCAAATAGCCTCTCCATATTCAGCCATAAAAAATTTTGCACTTTAATTGGGTCCATATTTTTTAAGTTCACTATTTAATATGTTAAAAATCTATAAATACAATTTGAAGTAACCATTTATCATAACATAAATCGCTATATTGATGAATTCTCAATCTAAATCTAAAAACCTAGCAACAAGATCAGACTATCTTCCTGTAATCGATCTAAAAGTAGAGCCGATGGTTAAATTAACAGACTTTGAAAACAAGATAATCAATGGTTTATAAGGCAACATTTTTGGAAAGAGGCTACTTTTGAAGATATATTGGCTATTTGCGGTTTTCTTGGGTTCAATTTTTCTTTAAAAAATTTATGAAAATTTTCTAAAATTTCGATTGAGATCAAACTATCTTTATACTTATTTATTCTGTGGTTTTTTATGGTTGATTGTTGAGGGTACTTTTTTTATATCAATTTTATTATTCACTAGAATCTTTCCTTTTATCCTTTTCGATTATGTCATAAATAATAAAGTTTAATTATTTCGTCATTCTCAAATGCCAGATTTTCATAATGGCTCTTTTCTAGGTGTTTTGCCGATGAATGACTCTTAATTTCGGTTAAATTATCTGCTACGACCTTTAAGTCACCATCACAACATATGCAGTTAAAAATTATACATTTATATTCGCTATAACTAATTTAATCCTATCTTGATGAGTAGGAAACCTTCAAAATTCCAATGTTCTAGTTGTATTCAGAATTATCAATATGATTCCAGTTTTTAAGTACATTGCTATATTTTTAGTAAATGAAATAGAAATAATTGAATTAAAAATAAGATCTTAATGGCTAATAAAGATGCATACTCAGATACAAAATAATCCTACAAAATTTTCAATTTTTTAAGTGGAAACAAAACTATTAAACATAGTATCTAATTAATTGGAAAATCTTGCTTAATTTACAAGAAAGTATCTATAAAACATGCAAAAATGTGAAAGCGATTTTACTCGGTTTATATGTGGATCTAAAAGCTAAGATTATTTAAATTCATTAACCGATATGGAAAGAAGATAGTTTTATTTAGGAATAGTCTAGTAAATGTTTTAAAATAATCATTGGGAAAATATATCTTGGACTTGGCGTGGAAAACTTTTGAGATTAATGTGGAAAATAATGAAAACCGCTTGGTTAATTAAGCTAGCTTGGAAATGAGTAAAATATCTATGGGATGATTAAATCTGCTTGTGGACTAATAAAATGGCTTGTATATAAAGTTTAAGCTTTTATAACCTGTTTGAAATAGATTTTTGGATGATAATAAACTAGGATTAGTCGCTATTGTTAAAAGTAATGATGGATATCTATTGGCCACTTAATCGAGAGCCTTGGTTGGTTCAAACAAATGAACGTAAACGGACTATTTTGGGTACATTTATGGTCTCTCTCGGCGTGTTTATTTGCAGGTAGACTCTTCCGTGCATCCATTTATGGCCAATATCCCAGGTTTGACTTGACATTTCCAATAAATTCACATTCTATTGGTTTGGAATTATAGTTTATTTATGGGATATTGGCCGGATTCAACAAATTAGGGTGCGGATGGATGGGGCTGGAGGGGGAAAAAGAGAGAGGGGAAATAAACTGGACGGATTGAAAAGAGATGAACGAAGCCGAGTGGATTTTCAACAGAAGGAAATATAATAAGAGGATTGGAAGCTGTCACGATGGACAAATTATTACATGCGTAACATTATTTATTTATTTAGACTGATAGCTAGATTTCCGAGAATTGGCATAAAAGCCTCCACTCCACTCCACCCTCACTCTCAACCCAACCCTCACCCTCACTCCACTCCTATTCCCGCCACTCTTCCCTCCTTTTAGTTCTGTGGCATTAATTATTATGAAGAAATATTACAACGGATACGTACTCCAGAAACGAATAGGGTATATAATTTTATTTATTCATTTATTTATTTTTAAATTGAAAAAGTGAGGTTATTATTAGAATCGTTTAAACACGAAACCATTTCTACAAGTTTATACCCCCCCCCCCTCTCCTTAACTTCCTCTCCTTCAAGTTTAATCCCATTACTATATCTTTATTAAGTAACGAAATGAAGAAAGTTGGAGAGTTATCCCGCAATATAAGCCAGAGCGTTTCCCCAATCGCCGAACAAGTTGGTTCCAATATTACCAGCTTCACGCAGGTAACTGATTGCTTTATACTTTTCTTTTTCTTTTGCGCTTACCCAATTCGATCCTGTGATTTCATTTTGCTTTTATGAATAGTATGCCACAGAAAAGATCTGGGCCTCCCCCGATGTCACTAACCTTCCTTTGGAATTTACTTCCCTTGAAAACGTAATCCCCTATCTTTTTCTACTTCCAACATTTCTTCTACTTTTTTTCCGAAAATGTCTCCAGTAGAATATGGATTTTGACCCTGAATCTTGTTTTTCAATTTTATTTTTTAAATTATGAAAAAATCTCTCCTAAAAAATTAGAAAATAGCCTTTGTCAAAGATTTCTTAAAAGAGTTTAGCAAAATGGGGAAACATCTTATAGCAGTAGATTCTTTGTTTGATTATGATTCGGCTAAAAACCAGGTACAAGGCATCGCTAGTAATATCGGTGTAAAGTTTATGGCTCTTGCTAGTTACGGAATGAACAAGGAAAATCCCACTGAAACTGAGGATAGGAGCTCTTACTTGTCCTTATATCAAAAATTGGGGCGAGCCAGCATACAAGAATCTGAAAATGTCGGGCTCGATATTGGGCTTGGAAACAGTTTGTTCAAATTTGGATCTATTGAGGAAAATATCGGTGAATATAAAAAAAAGCAGGTAATAATTACCCTTCTTTTCTTGATGAAAGACTTTTTACCATCTAGGGACTGAATTTTATTTTATTTTTGGGTGAGGGAGGGTTTTTTTTTTTTAACTTTCCTTGCCTTCAATTTAGGATACTGAACTGCTATCAAGAATGGTAAATAATGCTGAAGTTTACTCAAACACGAAATTCGAAAACGTGATCAAAGCAAACAAACATGTTCATAAACTACGACTCGCTCTGGATTCTGCCAAAGCTTCATACAAACAAATTTCTGTTGAAGAAAAGCGCCGTTTGGCCCAAGACTCCATCTCCGCCCAAGAAAAGGAACTTGAAATTAAAGTTACTGGCTCAATTCGCGAAATGCGGAATCTAGTCCAGTCTCCTGATCTTATCTCGCTTTTGATCGAGTCTGCTTCCGCCATGAACGAGTTTTATGCTTCCTCCAGCTCTTTGCTCGAGGACTTGAAGCCTGAACTCTCCTCCCAACCCTATAGATAATTTTTTTTACACATTTTTTTTTGTTTCTTTTTACAGTCCGACTTTTTTTTTAATTCCTTTCTTTCCAATAGCGGAATCAAAGAATTTTTCACCATTGTAAACACAATCTTCCATCTTTTTATTGCTTATTTTCATCACTTGATTCCATTAATTTATTTTTTTCCAGGAATCTATATGTCTCAGACAATTTTCTACTTGAATACCGTGTATTATTTTGTTTCAGAAAACGATTTTATTTCTAACGTTTGGGGTTTCTTTTTTCTTTCTTTTTTATTTATCATTGAATTTACACTACCAACCATTAAAATCAAATCCAAATTTTATTATTAAATAACTTCGAAGCTCTTTTCGAGTATTTTCTTCCTTTGATTCTTTTTTTTAAATGACCTTCCAAATTCATTGAGAAAAAGATGAAAGTGATAAATAGTGGAGTGGGAATCTTTAGTTATCTTTCAAATTTATAAGAAGGCCGCTTAAATTAAGGGAGGCCGGTAATGATTCATTTGAAGTTCTCGAAATGCCAATTTCCTGAAAATCTAATGATTTTATTTTATTTGACTTTTACCTCGAAATATCATCCCTTTCTTCCTCCAATCCATCCACATTTTATTAGAAATAAATTTTTGCTCTTGATCTATTTTAAAAAAGCCTTAGATCCCTGTTCCTATCACATTCCGGTAAATAGTAGTGGTGAATTGGGATTATCCAGAAATAAGGGTTCAGTCAATTACAAAGAAATATTAAAATAAAACACGAGATGAGAAATCAGATAGAAACTGCCTAGGTTTTTTTTTATTACAGGAAAAAAAGCCTTCTTTACAAAAAAACATTTATTTAAAAATCGTAAATAAAAAATACAATAACACTAGAATATTAAAGTTTAAATAGAAATATTTCAATAGTGAACATATATACACTAAAAAATAAAAGTAAAATGACTTTTGATAAAAGATTTTTAAAAGGAGTTTGGGAAAGGTTTTCGAAATAGAAAAATTTCCTTCTAATTTTTTCATTGGATATAAATATAAAGAAATCTAGATTTAGCTATATATCTTTTTTTGATTTAAATACAATCTATAATGTATAAATTGATTAATTTGTAAGATAACACAGCAATTTTTTATCCGTAACACTAAATCGATCAAAAATGTAAATCTTTAAAAAAAAAGACATTTTTATTCTCACTTTTTAAATTGATATTTTAAATTAAAAATCGAAAAATAAATACATTTGTACAGAGAAAATTCCTTATTCATATTTTTGGGAAATCCAACATATCTTTTCAATATTAACTTTGATCATCCAGCCCATAAATTCTGTAAAAGAAAAAAAAATCAACTAATATTAAAAATTTTATATTGATAAATAAATTTATTCTGTAGATTTGCATTCTATAATCTAAATCTACCCCCACCTCCCACCCTATATTACCTATAATATACTAATCTATCCCCCCTTATCTATAAATTTATCTACAAATTAAGCTGTTCACAGTTTATATAAATTTTATTTTTTACAATATCTTTCAGGAAACTCCCATAAAATATCATTAATATTTATAAATCCATTTCTATACTCTATCGTTTTATTATAATTCCAACTTAAAATCAAATCAACGAAAATCAAAATATGATTATGTACTTTCCATTTAAAATTGATTAGAAAAAAAGGAATTATTGTCTTCATCGATTTTTTTTCTTGGTAAATTATCATGAACTTTTAAACAACTCAAATCTTCTTTTTTTTTTTTGTTAAATTTTTAAAAAGACTTTTTATTTTTTAGATTTCCACCATTTGAAATTATTACCAGTGGATACTGAAGCAAAGCACTGGTATAAATTTATATCAATGCATATATTATATTTTTTGGATTTATAAATAAATTCATATAAAAAATAATCCTTCCCGCCCCCCCCCCCTCTAAAGCCACAATTTTTGGTATCTACTTAATTTCTTTTTTTAATAAATATTTGAATATATTTATTTTAGCTAGCTGATAAAAAACGGTCATTTGAATCAAAAGCTGTCAATTTGACTCAAAAACTATCAATTTAGGAGGTAAAAAATCAAATTGATTCTAAGCGAATCGATTTAGTCATTATAATATTGTATTTTGTTATCCATTTTTTACAACCTGTCAAATAACTCTGTGTATATTTAGTACTAAGTAAATTATAATAGTTTTTTTTATGTAATAAGAAATATTCAACTTTTATTTTTCACCGGTTCTTTATTCTTGATCCTATTTGTTAATGTAACAATAATATAACTTGAAATCAAAAATCTATGCCAATTAAATTTAATTTTTCTTCCAATTTCATAAATTTTAATAAATTGGCTAAAAATAAAGATAAATATGGATTTTGATTTTGATTTATATTTTGATTTTGATAACCTTTAACACTTTCAGATATTATGGTAAAAAAAAAGACGATAAATTTTTGAAGCATTGTTTTAGGGCTAAATAATTTTTAAAAAACATAAAGTGTATGATAGGGTGGTTTAGAGTGAAATTAAAAAAAAAATTGCATGAATTTTAATTTTTAAAATTTACAGTTTTCAAATAATGAAAAACACAAGTTGATTTTATTATGCCTAAATTGATGTTTAGGGTCAATTTGATTATTCTTTTGAATAAATTGACGGTCTTTAAGTCAAATTGACCGTTTTTGACCTTTTAACCATTTATTTTATATTTTATGTTTTAAACCTACCCTGTCTCAACTTATGCCTTAATAAATTATCCGTTATTACACAAAAACATTGAATGTCTGTCATTTCTGAATTTTTTATTTTAAGAACTTAATAAAAAGTACTTTTTATAATAATTTGTTCTTTTATATATGATTAATATTGTAAAAATATTTTTGGAAAAAAAAAGTGATTATTTTTATTACAACGTCCTTTGTTAGTCAAATTTAAAAAATCATTTATATTAAAAAGTAATGTAAAATAGAATACCTTATTTTATCATTCAAAGTTTATATTTGACTAAACAAAAAAAAAAATCCCTTTTCAAAATAGAAATTTAAAATTTTGGTTTCTATCATCACTTCCAAAAACCGAGAAAAAAAACTATGTGTGATTTCTAAATTTTATTTATTTTTATTTATTTTTATCATTTTCAAGTTTGAGATAATAAGAAAAAATCGGGGATATTGAAATTTATCTTAACCATCATTAATTTCTTTATATCAATAAACCAACTTTTTTATTAAAAAAACGTGTTTAAAAGTATAGATCATTTGTTTCTCTTTTAGTCCCTCCCACCTTGAAATTAATTGTTGTTATATTTATAATAATTTATATTCATAAAATAATAATGATAATGATAGGACCAAGCTATCATCTTTTTTGGGCTAAAATAATTATTAGATTTTTCTTTTTTTAGTTAATAAAGTCTGCATAATTTATTTGAAGTTATATATGAAGAAAATAACCAGTTCTTGCTCAATAAATTGTAGATGAAAACTAAAAAATATTCCTAGTAACTTACTATTATTATCCCAAAAATCAATTGATATCTTTAATTGGAACTATTTTTATGGAAGGTTAAATATTCAACAAAAATTTTATCCTAAATTTTAAGGTAATATATATTTAACTTTATACACGGTTTTATTTAATGAAAAAACGATAATATTATATTTTAATATTATATCAAAATAACAAAATTAAAAAAATGATTCTGAATCTTGTGTAAAATATATGTTAATGATTGTAAAATATTCTCTATGTATATAAATAAAACGTTTTATAATAAAAATTTGAGGGTTTAATTTTATCATAGAAGTATGCTCTAGAAAAAAAGCGATTAAAATTCAAACGGTCTAAATAATTTGGTTAGAGTGAAATATCGCTAATCGCTTTATTAAAAACTTGATTTAAAATATATATTTACGATGTCTAAATATTATAAAGAATAATAATTTGTTGAAAAATATTGTATATTTTCTGTTTTTTCATTTTTTTTAAAAAAAAACTCATTATTTTAGATGATTTTTAGTGAAGGAAAATATATTTATCTTCCTTTAGTTAATCTGAATTAACTTTAAAAGATCTTCAATGTAATAAAAAATATTTTTCACTAAACACTAAACATAATATTTTATTTATAACACAACGTATAATTTTATTTTTCGAGAATTTAAAAATCAGATATAGAAATTAGTTATATTTTAATCAATATATTATTAAGGTAAAAAGTATTTATGCACAAAACTACGTGTTTTTACACAAAATTAGGTTATTATACACAAAATATGCGGTTATAAACATATTTTATTTTTTGGCCAATAGAATCCCTTAAATACTACATATCTATACACAAATCATAATTCTCTTTTTATTTGACAATTTTTTTAAATCAATTATATGGCCGATTCTTTTTGATTAAAAATTGCTGTATCTATAAAAGTAATAGTCCAACTCGAAATTCAATACTTTTTCTCGAGATTTAAAGTTTTAGTCAACATATTCAATACTTTTTATGCTCCAAAAAAATGTTTTTTGCGCCCAAATTACCAAGTATAACCACCTTATATATATGGGGTTTTATTTTAGCAGCATACAGCTCAATAAACCCATTAAGGTTAATTAATTAAGAAAGCAGCAAAATTTTATAGATAATTTTCTGCATTCAGAGAAACCCCAATTCAGTAACTTTGGAATAATTTATCACTATAGAAATTATCAGATTTAATATATCCGTCAAATAAAAAGAGAGTATTATATTTTGTGTATGAATACGGAATACTTTTGGGATTTTATCGACCAAAAAAGAAAATATGTGATAACCGCATATTTTGTCTATAATCGCCTAGTTTTGTGTAAAAACATGTATTGATGTGTATAAATACTCTTGACCTATTATTAATTGGGTTTAAATTATATAATACATGAAATTATGCAAAAATGCACAAATAAAAAAAAAAAATTCAAATACACAAAAAAGCCTTTTTACCCAATAATAATTATCAAATATTACGTAGTTATAAGTAAAAAAATCAATGTTTTTATTTTTTGTATAAATTTATATTAAATGATTTAAGATGTTTATTTAATCCAGAGTGATTAGAAGATAAATTTAAGCTTAAGATATTTAATAAATCCTAGATTTATTCAGCAATTCCTTTTACTATATCAAGCACAGTAAAAACTAAAATTTTATCAATAGAAGTATTATAGACTTAATTCATTTATATCATTATTGGTAGTCAATAAAGAAAATTTAATCATGTTATAACCAATTAAGATATTAAAAATATACATTTATATAGTTATATTGATTAGGCGATTTTATTATATAATATTGATAATTTTTGTACAATTCTCACGGAATTTTGGAATATTTGGTCTGTTATTGGAAAAAAATAAATTAATTGGACTTTTTTGTGGTTTTATTGTAAAAAAAAACCCTATTAATTAATGTATAAGTTATTAAGAATTGAAACGTTCCATTATGCTATTATCTTTTTATTAATTTAATAAAAATTTGTAATTCTATTGTCTTAAGGCAAAAAATAATTTTTTTTTTTTATAAAATACCAATATTAGTGGGTTTTATTTTATTTTTTTAGTATTTGAAGTGAATTATTGTTTATTGGATGATACCATGTTTCATAAATCTTAAACTAGTTCTGGAACGAATTAAAACATTAATAAATTTATAAACCGATATTTCATCAAGTATTATGAATTAAAAAAAACATACCATGAATTTTAAAATATGAATCTTATTCTATATTTTAAAAAAAAAATTGAAGGAAAAAAATGAAGTTTCCGATATACGAAATGTGGTTGAGCATATGGAATAAGTTTGGTTATGTAATCTCCCCATTTCTTTCTCCATCGATATTTATTTTTTAATAAAAAATTATAATACCTTTTTGTACTAATTTTCTTTTATTCAGGATTTTTTTTTTGTTTTAATAAATTTATTTAATCTTTAAATACATTTTATTTTCAGTTTTTTTAAAAAAGCAGACTATGCCTTATCTTTTGGACATTTTTTGTGTTTTTAAATGTCAATGCACTCATTTTTATGCCTATATTATTTGTATTATTTTGAAAAAATTCAACTCACAAGTTTTTAAGTTTTTTTTCAAAAGTGGGGCCTCTTACTTGACCCGTAGTTTCAAATTATTTATTTTAGATCAGATTTAAAATGATTTTCTGACTAATTATCGATCCAGAAATTTAACCATCTTAATTGATAAGATTATTAACTTCTGCGCTCTAAAAAATGTAAATAATAGATAAAAAATCATAACCGTGTTAAAATTATATTCAATTTTTTCTGAGCCATTATAAATTATATTATATTTTACAATTTTCGTATTATTATTAAACTGTTTAAAGCCATTTCAAAAATTAAAAAAATCTTTAAAATATTTCGTTGTTACTCAAAATTTTACATAGTACGATAAAAATAAAAAAACGAACAAAAACGAACCTAAAACGCTTAAAAATTATTATTATTGATATTATTGAATTTTCGCATAAAGTTAATAGATGTTTAACAAAAAATATTATAGCCTTTTAAAATATAGTGTGATTACAATGCAAGATTTTGTCTTTTTTAAATAAGGATTGTGTCGTGACTGAAGAACTACACTAAATTTCAACTAAAAGAAATTTAACCTAATTTTTGTCCAATTAAAAGTCAATACTAAAAAATCAACAAAAGTATGCATTTGATGCAGAAATAATTTGTTTTTACGGGATGGAATTTTTTTATCTCTTAGGTTTAATAGGTTTAAAAATTAGGAGAAATGTCCTGATATTCTTCGTTTCTGACACCACAAAATCCAATAAAGAAATTTTTAATAACTGCAAACAAATCTTACTTTAATTAATTAAAAAAGCGTAAAGTTATGATTCATTTATTTTGAAAAAATTCGATCTATTAAGAATTAACTGACTATATAGAATATAACCCTTGGCTTATTATTCCTATTTAATAAAATTATCATTTTATTCAAACAATAAATTATTATTTAATTAGCTGATTATTATAAATAACACATTTAATTAATGTGGAATTTTACTAAATTCACCAATGAAAAAAATTCAAATTTTGATTTAATTTTTAATAAAAATGTATACAATTTTATTTGAAGACTTATGTGGATATAATTGTGTAAATAGACAATACTTTTAATATCTAAAAAAGGGAAATGGTTTAAAAAAAATTCATTTTACTTATAAATCAAAATCACTGAGGAAAGTAAAAGAAAATTTCGAAAGATTCTTACTTGGGTAGATGATTGATTATTTATCAACTAAATCAATAAAATCCAAATAAATATACAAAGAGGTAATATTTATAGAATTTATTTAGCCCTTTCTGGGCCCAAATTTGCACCCATTCCTATTTTTACATATATGATATTTCAATTGACTAGATTTATTTATTTATTCAATAATGTATAAATGTTATTAATCCAATTTTACCATTAAATGAAGAATGGAAGCCATTTTTTGTATTATAGGCACTGAAAGGGTTAGAAAAAAAAATCTCGACATAAAAAAATATTATAAAACACATTAAAATAAAAATAAAAATAAAAATATAATCTAAGGTTTCGAACCTAAATTAGCACTGTCTAAAATATTATTACATATTCTCATCACATACACATACACATACACATACACATACAAACATATTTAATGACATCCATGTATATGCAAGTATCTATATAATCAGCTTAATTTTTTGAAAAAAACAAATCAACATTAAAAATTATATGAAGTTATCTAAATAATTATTTTATTTTCTTTCGATTTTTCGATTCTATGACTCAAGATAATAATTTGAAATCCAAAAAGAGGAAAGCTTTGAAAATAATTTATTTTAAATGGAGGAATTTTTTCGAATATTTATTTGACCTATTAGTTGTGATAGCTTTATTTCATAACTCATCTTATTTTTTTGAAAAATATTTATTATTTTTATTTTATTCAAATTCAGTTGGAAAAAATTTTAAGATCCACTCAATTTGTCGATATATTCAAATTCATCGAATAAAAATGTGTAATTTTTTTGTGTATAACTAAATAATGTTGCAGAATTTTTATCTGGTGAAGTTTTTTTTTTGATATTTGAACAAATTTTGTGTAAAATTTTTAAGAATTGTGTTTTTTTACAAAATTTTGTGTGTAGATAATTTCAAACTTATTAACCGCGCATATATATGCATGATTCTGGAAGGGATTTCAAATATGAATTTAAACCAAAGGCATTTTATCTTTATATATTCATTAATTCGTTTTATCAAAAACTACAGTGATGTTAGAGGGCCAAAAGAGATCTAAATTAATCTTTAATAAATGAATTACAAGCTTTGAATATAAATAGGCTTACTCTTTAATAAAATTACTTAAGGGGGCACCCCTGAGATTAGAAACTTAGATTAAGATCCCTTAATAACCATAGCGTATAAAATGCCTTAAAAAAATACCCAAGAAAGTCTGAATAATTTTTAGAAAAAATGATCATACTCAATTTATTCATAAATAACGTTGGAGGATGTTGTTTTTAATTTTGTCTATAATAAAAAATTTTATCTTAAATTAAATTTTGTTGATATTATAACTCTAAAAAACAATCCTAATTTTTTTTGAAAAGTTACAAAGAATGTAGTCAGTAGAGCTGATTTCATGAGTCCCAAAAAAAATCTGAAGCGTAGAACACCTCTACACACATATATATTGTGTAAACAGCAAAAATTTTTGAAAAATTGATGAATTATTAAATATGCCTAATTTTTAAACACTAATTTTTTTCTTGTTAGGCTCATTTTATAAAATTAAATTGATTGATTTGATATAATCAAATTTAAAAAAAACGAAAAATCCTTAAAATGTAAAAAAATTGAGAAGGTTTTCAATGAAATTTCATTTATTTTAAAAGCTAAAAAAGATATAAAAATTCTATTTATTCTAAACTGAAAAACTTTTTCATAGGAAAAAAAGCTTTTTTTAATTTAATAATAAACCGACTGAAGCTGCCTGATCTTAGGATTTTTAGGATTAAGCATAGTTGATCAATGTTATTTTTCACTCTGAGACATTTATTAAATATCTTTATGATAATAAATTCGTAGCTAAACTAAAAAAAATAGTGATTTCATATCATCTATTGTGATTAATTTACTAATTTATGTATTCTGTTTCTGTATCCTTTATTATAACTTCTTATTTCCTTAGTTTAGTGATGATTTACCTAATGAAAATTTAAATTTAAATTTTAAAAAAAAAAAGGATAATTACATTTTCATTTAACCCCCTCCATCCAATATACTCATTATTTTCCACCAGATTATGAAGTTTTTGGTTGAAATTTTCTTCTAAATAGAGTTCAATTTTATGAGTTTTCAATGAAGTAAAAAAAATGGGCGCTTTTATATTATAAGTATTTTTTAAGTGATAAATATTAAAAATTGTAGGCTTTAAAAATATCCTATATTATTGTATTGGAGTCACGACAGTTATTGTTAAAAAAATTATTTTCAAGATCTGAAAAATGAAAATTAAATCATTTCAAGGCTATGATATATAAGCCTCTTAAATTATTTCAAATATTTATTACAGAATAAAATAAATATTATTTCATATGGAAGTTCGATTAAAAGAGGAAACATACCTAATTCAAAAACCTATCATATCTTGCATATATGAGAAAGTTCCAATTAGAAAATAACTGAACTCCCACAATTATAATCATATTTAAGAACTTTATTAAATCGAGGCCGATTTCTTACAAAAAGGGAAATGAAAAATAATAAACTAAAAAGTAGTTTACAAAGAAATCAATTTGCGAAGAAGTCGTTTTCTTATAAAATCAATTTATAAAAATACCGATTTACAAAGGGATTAATTTGAAAAGGGATAAAAAAAATCAAAAAACAACAGCTTAATAATGATATATTATATCAAAGAAAAAGAAAAAAAAAGTCGAATATTATAAAGAAATAAATACCATACGAAAAAAATTACTGTATAATAGGCGCTGCAGCCGAACTCTCATGAAAAACCCCGCTTCAGATATAACAAATATCCATTAAATATACATTTTAGTTCTTCTAATAATTCTTTACAACTTTTAAATAAACATTTCTTGTTTTGAAAGTACCTAAATTCATTAAAATTTTAAAATTTTCATTGCTTTCTTTTAAGTGTTACTTTTAACACTATTAATTAGCAATAAAAAAGACTCAAAAACATAAAAAAACATCTAAAAAAACAACATCTTATCACAGTAAGTCTCAAGAAAATTTATTTTTATAACTAAAAAAATTAAATAAAATGTATACAGAAAATTTTACTAGCTTTCAGTAATCTACTGTGAATCCGCAGGAAAAAATTGAAGTTTCAAAGGACCGCATAACTTTGAGGAAGAAATCTTCCCCAGACCAAGAAAACCCTCAAAATTTATACACCTTTTCAATAATTAAGGGGTGTTTGGGGGGATCATTAAGCAAAAAAGAAATAATAATAACATAAGCTATCTCCAAAAATTATTATTGAGATAAAAAGAAAATCACTGTTCAAAAAGAAATAAAGATGTATTTAATATAAGTTATATAAAATACAGATTAAACCTTTTCTACCTTAAATATTCTCATTATTGGGATTTTTTATTTATTAATGCAAATCTTGAATATAATTGGTTTATATTTATAAAAAATTTTGAGAAATTATTAATCTATAATTTTAAATTTTAATGAATATTTAATTATAATATTTATTTATTTTTTAAATAGCTCTTATATTTTCTCATTACCCTTCTATTGTTACTAATTTAAAAATTTCATAAATAAATTTAGATTTATTTTTTATTTTTTAATAAATATTATTTACAACGAAATTTAAATTTAAACCGAATAATATTCATTTATATACGTATGTTTAAATTTAATATCAACTTACTTTTTAAATGCCTTGATTCGTTGAATTAAAAGAGAAATTTAAATTTTATGTCTTTATATGGCCATAGAGTAAAATTGTATAAATTACATTGCGATAATTTAAATTTTAATTAAAAAAAACTGTTTTATTATTATTCGAAATTCAGCGGCTATTATTTTAAATTATTTTAAAATTAGGCTCACAATTTATTTTAATTATCTAAATATTATATAAAATCTTGGTTAAGATTTTTTTAAATGGGCCAATATAGGTATAATTCAAAAAATATCATATATAATTGACTGAATTACAGAAAATATAGTTTAATCCGTAAAATTTTGACTAGATAATATTTAATAATTTCATTATTTCTAGTTTACATATACTATTTACAAAAACTTAAATAAAAGTTGTTTTTACATCATAAAAAATTAATGAATTAAGTGATAATAATTTTTTATAACTAATTTATTTTTAAAAAATCATTATAATTAGGTTTAAAAATATTAAATATGCATTTATTATAAAAAACATCTTTTTTTTAATTGGAAATCGATAACTTATAATATCAATCTCCTACGATATAAAACAGCAATTCTTTCGACAAAATTAATAACTTATATGATTGAAAAAACTATTGAATTTTAATTCGAATAAGAAAATCCTTGTAATAGAATAGATATATTAGTATATTTTATTCATGAAATTTACTATCTTTCAAAAAGATAAAACAAAATTCATCATTTAAATTTAGAATGGTTTTATCTTGTTTTGAATATCATACTAAATGTATTAAATATAGTTTGAAACTTTTCAGATGAAATTATAATAAATTTTGAGAATTACTTAGCCCTTTTTATCAAAAAAAAATTTAAAAAATACATTTCTCTATTATTTTCAATATCAAAACTGAAAATTTTGCTAATTTATATTATTTCTCGGCTGATTAGCAGTTTTTTCTATTTTTTAAATTACTTCCTTTGATTTCAGAATTTCCTTACAAGATGAAGTTTTTATTATATTAATAAAGAGACCCCTAAGAGTGAAATACCTTGCCGTGGTTTAGGGGCTTAATAGTGTACTTTTCGAAGTACACTAGACCAAATTTTCACACAGCGTTGTACTATTCTTGGTTTGGAATAGCGGAAACAGCGCACAGCGATTTGGAGGACAGCGATT
>LSSL01006818.1:0-16634 GCA_001953115.1 Smittium mucronatum | reverse complement strand
TAGGAGTCTAATTTTATTAATCCTTATAGAAGTAAGCCCTGACTAGGAGCTCAGTAGTCTCAATGGACTATTTTTCATTGAAAAAGAGCTTAATTCATGACCGCATGTAGCCTCAGTCATCCAGCCTACTTGAAGCAATGTCAGAGGGGATGTTTTTCGGTTGTAGGTTGCACCCTTTTCCCGTAGGTACGCTGCAGGTAGTTCGTCGGAGGAGCTTATTTTAGTTAGAGTAAAGGTCTTTTCTATACGCCTTTTTATTTTTTTCATACTTTTTAGTATAGCTTTTAATGACTTTATCTTACAATAAAATTCCGTGATAATAAAAAAAAAATAGTATACTTTCTTATTTAGTCAGAAAATTTTGAAATCAGTAATTTAAAATATGTACAGTTTGATTGAATATTCTTTAATGCAATAAAAAATCACTTATAGTTTCACTTTTGGCGCACGCAGAAAACTTGGAATGACTCTTCAGTATAATGATTTTTACATGGGATCTTAGATATATCATGGCGCAAAAGTTATGAGTATAATTTTTTTTTCTTTTTATTGATTTTTTTAATTTTAATTTTTTTTTTGGCACCTGGTTGTTTGTTTTTTGATTTTAAAGATATTTAATAATGAAGCATCTTTCAACTTATAAATATTTATATTTCTCTGATCTTAAACCGATTTAATAATAGTGAAGTGCCTTTTCGTAGTTTAGAACAATATGTAAATTACTTTTGGAAGCACATTACAAAAAAAAATTCGCACACTGTTGTAATATTCTTGGCTGTGAGTAGCTGAGACTTTGACAGCGACTTAGAGGGCATGGATTTTTTAAAAGAAAAATTTTCAAAAAGAAGCAACTGATCCGTTTAGCAAATTCTGATCCTTTTTCACTATGAAAGTCTATCATTTTACAGTCAGACTGATCTTAAATTATAATAGCCATTAGATGGAAAGCCAATAGATCATTCCCAAATTTTGGGTTTCTATTTTTATCAATCCTCTTAGATTTAGGTTCTAATAGGAGCCCAATTTCTCCAATGTGTTTTTCTTCGTCAAAACGGAGATGGTTCTTGACAGCATGAGCCTCAATCATACACAAACTTGTAGAAATTTCAGGAAGGGTCTTTCAGTTGGTAGATTGCAACCATTTTAACGTAGGTTAGGAGTCGGTAGTAGGACAGAGGAGCTTATTGTATTTATGAAAGCAATCTTTTCTAATCATCTTTTTGTTTACTTATTTTTTAGTATTGATATAAATATGGTTGTTTTAATATATAATTATATCTCACAAAAAAAAACCAAAAAACTTTATAATAATGATTGTCATGCCAATATTTATTCATTAACGGGAGGGGGGGGGGGTTAATAGATTTGATAAAAAACATTTTAGAATTCTTCTCAAATTAAACAAATTCATATGAGATATATATTTTTTAAATATAAGCTTTTGTTTTGTGTTCGTTTCAGGCTATTTCAAATAGAACGGGTTTTAGACTTGTTCCATATATATTTTTCATTACCAATAAATGATTAATAGTATAGATTTCTCGAGTTAAAAATATCAAAAAAAATTCTGCAATAGTGTCTAAAATAATATAAATTCCGGTTTATAGAAATTTTACAGGCAATTTAGTCACCCCAAAAGCATAAAGTTTATATGTACAGCAAATAAGGAGTTTTTTTTCGATTAAATAATAAAAATATGATATTATGGTTCTGAATTTCTAAATAGATTTTGTTAAATTAATTCTATCAAAGTTGATTTAATAGAGAATCATATATTTTTTATCTCTAAAAATATTCTCATAAGTACTAAAGTAAGAAATTTGATAGTTTTCTTCAAAGATCATAAAAATATCGTTGAATACCAGTTGATGATTTCTAAATCAATGAAAATAAAAAGCATAAGTCTATTATTTCTAACAGAAAAAAATCATAAATTAATGAAAAAAGTCAGGCTATTAATTAAATTTATATTAATTACATAAATATATAATAAAATTCTGCAGGGGTTTGATAATAACTAAAAAGTTGGTTTTATTACTCATATCATAGCAAAAAATCATTAAAATAGCTTATAAATAATGCGAGATGCTATCAATTTTTTTGATACACGCTTGATTTAATAAATTTACCAAGATAATTTTATCATCAAATTTAGACGAAAAGAAATCATTAAAAAATCAATATTAGAAATTTCAGTTTTTTTGGGCTGGCGTTATTGCTTTAGCTCTTATATGGGCAAAAGTATATAAATATATAGATATATTGCGAATAATTATAGGCTTATTTACTGTGTATTATTTAATAATGACATAAATTACCTGTAAAAATTAAATATATAGGTTAAGTGGGCTGTTATTTGATTTTATATTAAGAGATTGATTTCTTTTTAGACTAGGAATAATAAGAAGTATATACATTAGTGCTCAAGTCCTAAAGAAATCTCAATATTTAATAAGATTGAAGCCATCTTCGAAACAAAAGTTTAAAATGTTCATATTTTCGATCTTTGAGAATACAGGGCTATCTAAGTTTACTATTTTAGGGGAGATAGTTGAACCGATAGATATCCTACCAAGAAAATTCGACGATATTATTTCCTTTTTGTTTTCATTTATGTATTTTTCATATTTCAATTTCCGTAAATAGTATGGTAATTGAAACTGTTTAAATTCTGAAGCCTCCGAAAAATCGAGTTTTTTGGAAGAGATTTCTTCATCTATATCAGTTTTTATAGATTCGATGGTTTTTTTGTATTTTTGTTCTTTCAAATCTATATTAGATATTTAATAGTAGGTCAATTTTAAATTTTAAAATTTAAATTATAATTAGAATTATCTAGAATATATATTACCTTCAGAACTTTTAAATACACAGCTTTTGGGTTTATTGATGGAAAGCAATGCTCTATCGTAATATTCTTTAGAATCATAATCAGAATGTGAGCCAGAAGAAAAAGAAAAATTAGAATCAGAGTCAAAGTCACATTTAGAATCACGTTTGGAAACATGGCTTTTAAAGTTGAGGATCTCATCCTTTTTCTCGAAGATTCTCAGAGTTGATGAGCTGAGTTCACTCTGATAATAAAGTGAATGATCATTAGAGGAATCTTTAGCTTTTCGCATTTCACTTATATTTTCGAAACATTTAGATATCTTGGAAAATTCATTATCTTGGAAAGGCTCGTAAACTTGATGGTCATGAGATGTATTAATTAAAGAATTTATTTCTGATTTGAAGGAAGATTTGATGGATTCATTAGATGCAGTTTTTAAGCCCTTCTCAGCCCAAAACAAGGATGTTAAGTTTTTTTGCTTAGGCTTCTGACTTTTACAGCCATCAAATCCAAAAAAAAAGTTTTTGGAAATAGGATGGACCGAGTGAATTTCTAAGCTATCAATTGATTTGCTTTTAGGATCACCGCATTCATTAAGCAAATTTTCATAAATAGAATCATTAGGTTTATCTTCTTTAATATTTTTTAAAGAAAAAAATTTGCATAATACAAAAACTTTGTTTTTAATTGAAGAAATGACATTGATAAATGATGATTTTCTTGGGTTGCATTTTGAACTCATTGCTATAATCTTGTATATTTTCAAAATTAGATTTGAGGAAGATTCGATATAAATGGATAGAGATTCAAATTATTGAAAGTTTGTAAGTACAGAATCGCTAAATTGATTCAAAAAATAGAAATAATTATGGGTAAAAAGATAATGGTCCCATATAAATTGAAAGGTGATTAATAGCTAAATACAAAAGGAATAAAAGCAAAATTTGGGTATTTGTTAATATAAAATTGTATGTAGTTGTCAGATAATTTCTTTGTTATTTCAGATAAATATAACTTATTTAATAAATAAAATAAAAAAAGGTTTTATCTTAAAAGACGAGGAATAATAATTTATCACAGTTGGGTGGGTTTATATAGCCTTTTCCATATAGTTTTTTTTTAACGAAAATTACCCTTTTGCCATTTATTCTTTGATGCAAGTTTATTTTTTTGTTTTTTTCAACTTAATCCGAACACGTTTTGATTATTTTATAACAAAGATTATTATTAAAATATGCATATGTTTGATTATATTAATTTCAACTGTATCCCATAACCTGCTTGATGCCTTCTTTGAATTATAATATCAGCTTTGTGAAAATGCGAGGTAGTAAACCACAATGAGACCATCATTCCTATTGAAAACCCTTTTCAATAAATTAAATTTTATTGGATTTAATTTGTAGTAAATGTGATATAAATCTGTAATCAGTATATGCTTTTGTTTCATCAAGACAGAAAAATCCATCACATATTTTTTAGGGGAAAGAATAATGAATCTAGAGCTTATTCAAAAAGTATGTGGATTTTTTTAGGAATTTAAAAACGCCCAATAATAGCTATTTTGCATAATTACAAAATAAATATAAAACTAAGTTGAAAGATTTGATACAAAATATCAATTGGTTAAACCGAAAAATCCTTTTCAATCCAAAAAACTAATCTATATTTCAAAATTTATAATCTTTGGCCCATAGGAGCCAAGTAGAAAGCAAAATTTTAATATTTGATCTAATTATTATCGAAAATTTTAGAGTAATAGATGATCTATTATATTTTTTTAAACAATAGCATATATGAAATAAGTTAAACAAGATTAATTTAAAAATTATTTATTAGACCTCAATTTCAATTGTTGGAATTTTAAAACATTACGATAAATTAGTAAGATTATAAATGTATTTTTTCTTATTTTTCAGTTATCAGTTTAAAAATAATTATATTGAGATTGGGTAGTATATTATAATTTTAAAAAATCATTTGTTTGCTCAATCTTATTTTAATTATAGAAAAATTAAAAAAGACAAAAAAAATCACAAAATTATACCTTATTGAAGGATTTTTATTATAGTTATTTTTATTATCGGTACTGAGATATAAAAAATCCAAAGAAGAGTCAATTGGTAAATATAATAAAAATAATCAACCATACATAAGACCAGTAAAAAAAAAAGTATTAATATCAACAGAATGATCACAGAAGTAAAAAAAAATTACCTCATTTGACCTTAATTTTAAAGAGATTAAAAATTATAATAGTTTTTCATATCAAATAGATTTTTAAAAAGATATTCTGTAAAAAAAAATATAACCTATATATGTCGAACTAGCTTCATTTAAAACTATAAATGGGGATATATATTGAAATTTTTTAAATAAAAGATATATCAAAGGTGATTGGAACTACTGTTTTTTTATGAGATACTATTACCCGCTCTTAATACCATAATTTTTTTAATTATTGATAAAATTTAAAAATACATTTTCTAGAATACATGTTATGGATAAATTAAAAATAAAAATAAAAATCTGAATATGAAAAAAATTAAATAATAAAGAAGAATAATGGTGAAAATTTGAAGCATTAATAATAAATAATTTGGGTCTATATAATTGTATGAATCACAAAGCTGCTTTGCATAATTTTTAGCTTGTTTTTTTTATATTTCTTGGCGCATAAATACCAACAATAATTTTTTTTTTGTTTCGTAAAGTTTCAATTACTAGTTTTATAAAGAAAAAGTTTTTTATTATTGCAGATTTTTAGATGATACAGATGAGAAAATATTATGATTTTTTTTGTTACAATTTTAAAATGACTAATAATGGTATCAGTGAATTAATAAATTAATAAATCTTGAAATATTTTTTTTGAATTAAAATGGATGTGGAGACCTCTTTAGTGTAAATCAATATAATTTAAGGCTTATTTAATATATAAAAAATTTTAAAGAAAATTAATACACATGATTTTTTTAAGTTTGAAAAAATTATTTAAAACCAAATACTTGAATAAAATATTTAGATAAAGACTTTTTTAATTTTTTTTTTGATATTTTTGTTTCAGATCATCTCTTTAATGATGGAATAAAAAAATGAGTTTCATTTTTCCTTCAAGTTATAGTTAAAACAATAAAACTTTTTTTCTAATCGAATAAAAAAGGAAGTTATCTCTATATAATTTTTTTATTCTAAGAGATGGATTTTTTTTTACGAGAAATACAGAGATAAAAATGAAGAAAAAGCACAGCACTCAAAATGAACAAGCTTGGGAAAAAAATTTTTTTCTGAAAAAATTTCATTTTTCGATTAAAGTTTATTTTTATTTAAAAATATGTTGAGTTATAATATTTAATATAAATATTAAAATCACTCTATAGCGGTTTTCTGACATTAAAGACTAAAAAATACTTAATATTCAATTACCCCTAAGAGTGAAATAACTTTCCATGGTTTGGGGGCTTAATAATGTACTTTTCGAAGTACACTAAACTAAAACTTCACACAGTCTTGTACTATTCTTGGTAAGGAATACTTGAGACAGTGGGCAACGATTCGGAGGACAGATATTCCAGAGGAGGACCATATCGAAACAGGAGGAACCGATCGTTTAGCAGAACTGGGACATAGTCTAGTGCTCAAGTCCAGCGTTCGACAGTCAGACGGATTTCAGAGTCTTGCAGTTATTTGTAAAAAAGCCAATTCAATCAAACCCACGTTTGGGTAAATGTCTAATTTTATTAATCCTGTTAGTAGTAGGCTCTGGCTAGGAGCCCAGTAACTTCAATGGACTATTTTTCATTGACAAAAAGAAAAATTCATAACTGAAAGTAATATTAGTATAACCTACTTGAAGCAATGCCAGGGGGGATCTTTCGGTTGGAAATTGCACCCTTTTCCCATAGGTACGCAGCAGGTAGTCTGGTAAAGAAGCTTATTGTAATTAGGATAATACTCTTTTCTATGACCTTTTCTTTTTTTCATACTTTTTTTAGTATAGTTTTTAATGACGTTATCCAGCAATAAAAATCGAAAAAAATGAATCATTAAATTTACTTATTGTTTCAAAATAAAAATTGCACATAAAATATATTGATGGTAAATTAAGCTCGAATTATAATTTATTTTTCATTTTAAATTTTCGAAAAGCTATATTAATCATCAAAAAGATTCGCTTTTTAGCATGTATCTTTAAAAATATTTATGATCCAGCAGTTTATAAATAGAAATAACATTTAATATTAATATTAAAAAGATGATTATTTTATTTAATAATAGCTAGAAAGTTGTATATGTGAGCTAATAGGACTTTATTGATTATTAGATAGATAACCTTTAAATATATTAAAATAATCAAATTGGATTTTTTTATTATTTTATTAAAGATTTACATTTTCGGCATATATACTGTGAAGTACATGATGGAGACACTGATCAATCTCTATTATGTCTTTGCTAAGGGTAAAATCTGTCCTTATGCAATGAGAAAAATTAATTTCATCACATCAAAAATAAAAATAAAAAATTCTTGAAAAAAAAACCCTTTGATTTTTTCTATCCATTAACCCAAAATAAAAGTCATTTACATCACAAATTTTATAAGAATGATTTATTTGATGAATCTCGAAAAACAGAAGGCGATTTTTTTTTATTGGGTTCTATTTAATATGTTTAAAATTTTAAATGTTATATAAATTGATTTTTTTAAAAAGAAAATAATTAAAAAATATCCATGAGCTACATTTATCTTTAAAAAAAATCTCAAATAATAGATGAATTGACGAAATAAGTGAAAAAAAATATGTAAAACTTTTAGGAAAATCCAATTTATAAGTCTAATTTTCGGAGAATAGAAGCCATATATCGGTTAAATATCAGACCTAAATTATGGCTATTCAAATAAAAAGATGAAAAAAACATGAAACCCCTTAAAACTGTGCTTCAAAAAAAAATAATAATCTTTTTCCGATTTTTAGTTAGTTAATAATCTTAACAAGTAATATAAAGATTTAATTAGTATAATAGTCAAATCCGTAATTATATATATATATTATGTAAGTAGAATTCAAACGAAAAACCTACCAACTTAATAAACTTAAATAAAATAAAAGCTTGTTTAAATTATCTTAAAAAATCTCGCTTATTATACCCAATGGAATATTTTTTCCGTTTTTTTTTGTTTTTCATTGTAAAAAACTCAACCTATTTACTTATATTTATTATAAATATACCATAAAATATTTCACCCTTAATATGTATTATTCATATAAAACTGACAGCAATCTACATGTGTGAATATTTTTTACGATATTTTTTAATAAATCAGCAAACCATATAAGTTGCCTCATTTTATTATTAAGTTTACATAACTAAATTAAATGAAAGAATGTTAATGGATTTTAAATATTATATTTTATTTAGTAATAAATTATATAATTTCACACAAAATTCATAAAAAAGATTAGATAAATGTTTCTTTGTAAATTTTATTTTATATTTAAATCGCTAATTATTTAAATACCCATTCTGATATCATAAATATTTTCAAAAACTTATTATTGAAATTTAGTGATATATTGAGATTAAAAGTTAGATAAATTACTGATGATTTACAATTTTTTAACATTTTACTAGGAGAAGTATTTTAAAAATTTTAGATAAAACAAAATTTTTCATATACATACTATTTTTAAATCAGTTCATTCAGTTAATTTATTTAAAAAAATAATGACGTAAATGATTAAATTATGAGAATAATAACCTTGAAATGACTAGATAAACCCCATATATATGATCTAATATAGGAACTGATAAATTTAAACCAGTTATATTTTCATAAAATTTAAAATCTAACATATTCTCAAATGAAAATGTATAATACTTAAATAAGCCAATTACCATTTGTAATTCAAAAAATAATAATATAATGGTCTATTATTTGATAGTTATAAATAAGTGGGGCTTACTCATAAAATTATTAGTTCTAAATTTAGTTGAAGTAGTTTTAATGAATATAAAACTATTTGAAAAGCTATTGTAGAAGCTTGTAATCAAATAATAAGAAAAACAATTTAAATATATGCACTAGCCAGGCTATATCAAATCCTCAAATTATAAAAAAAATTTATAAATTATTTGATAAACAAAAGCATATAGCTATTTCTTTCATTATAGTCACAGAAACGATTGCGGTATGTTTTATATAATAAAGACAAAAACGGTTTATAAATTTACTTAGATTAAAGAATGTTTCAAAGAATACTGATTCATACTACCCTCTCAAAAAACAAGGAATAAGCTAAATTTGCCAGTCCCAAAAGATATTTTATATGCTGTTTTTAACAAAGATTTAGTTCATTTTTATAACTAATTCTTGTCGCAAAACAATCAAAGTGTATTCTTAATTATTTCCAATCACAGAAAGTAAAATCAATCCAAGAATTAAAATTCTTGAAAAATTATTTTTTTAAAAATTCTTGGATGAAAAAAAAACTATATAAAGTCTTCACTAATGGAAAAATTATGCTTCCCTCATGTCTATAGTTTAAATTCTTTTGGATTTCTTCTTTATATATTTTAACTTTACTCTTTCATAAAAGCTTTTTCGCAAAAATATATTAAATTATTTCGAACACTAAATAAATTAAGCTATATTTGAATACTGGGTTTAAATAATTATTTATTTTACACCACTTAACTGAAATCTGTCCCAATATTATCTTTATTTATAATCTATTACATTATATTGTTAAAGTATCATTTGTATTTAAATAATAGATTCTACTTGTAAAACTATCTTTTTTTCCCAAACATATTTGAATAATATCCATCGAAAATAAAAATAATCCTTAATCTAGAAACATGGATGCAAAATTTAAAGTGACTAAAAGAGTATTTTCCAAAATCGTTGACGCCTTAAAAATAAAATCTTCAAAAATATCTCATGTTATATCATCATGGTTTAATGAAAATAAAAATTCAGATATATTAAAGCCCAAAAAACTTATCCGAAGATGCAGATTCTCTCAAAGAGAATTAACAGAAATGGGAGTTTTTTATCTTTCTTATCCCCAATTCGTTTACGGTGAAATAGAATATATAGATTCTGGAAACGGGGTAATTAAAGAAAAGAGATCGCCATATTCATATTTAGCCAAAAGGTATTCAGAAATTATATATGGCGATTACGATGAATGTTGCACCGAGTTAAGCGACAGTGTTTACTCTGAATTTCTTGATGAGAACCAATTATGTGAAGCTTTTTCAGAACCACAAACTTTAGGAATACTTAAATACAGTAAGGAAATAGACGAAATTTTAAAAATAGTGTCCGATTCCAAATGCGATACATTTAATGAACATGAAGATACAAATTCACCAATATTGGGAAATTTCGGACTTTCTATTCCAAAAATTTACAACAATTGCACTGTTTCTCAAAAGGATTTCTTTCCCGAAGGGATTTGTGAAAATACAGTAGATATAAATGATGATGGTAAGTTTTTTTAACCAATTCTAATAAAATTATTGATGGTTCATACTTTTAATTCATTAAATTTTTTCGATTTCGATAATAGACATTGATATCAAAAGGATTCGCATAAACCAGGAATTAATTGAAAATTATCTTGGAAAAGATTTTAAAATGAAAAATGGTGATACATATATCGGATTTGATTGTGATAAAACTGGAAACCAAAGTCATATAAATATAAATAAGGATGATGCTTATATGAATGAAAATGGTTCAAGCATTTTCTTAATCAATTTTTTCGAAAAAATATTTAAAGACCATTTCATCGAGCAAAAAACTGTGAATATAAATGACTTGAAATTTCAATAATACGACATAAGTGTTTTAGATCTTCAATTTAAAATTTTATTGGATACACTGACTATAAAAATCCCATCTAAACGATCCCAGTATCCTGTGTCAAACTTTTTACTAATAGAAAAGATAAATCACTTTGCTGCGATAAAAATTTAAAACATTGCAATTCCATTTTTTATAATATACTAGTTTATTTATAATAATTTTAAATTTAACTTACGTTAAATGAAAAGTTTTACCTAATATCGATTATATGTACTGACTATTTTTGTAAAAACTATTAATCATAAAAAAAAATGAATGTATCAAATTATTTATTAAAAATACTGTTAATAATAAAACTATAATTTAGCCCTATTTTATAGAATATGTAAACCTTAAGCATTTTTATAAAACAATAAGAACTCCTATAAATGAGTAGATATTTTCTTAATCTTATTTATGATTTAATTAAATTCTTTTAAAAATATTAGATTTAATCAAAAAATACAAAGCCCCGTATTAAACAACAAATACTAGATTTAAATTTTTCGCAAGTATTTTGAGTGACTTTGGAACCCCCATAATGAAGACTATGAGATAAAAATACCATATATTATTTATTTACTCAACCTTTGGAATACTGAAATCAGTTAAAAATAAACCATTTAGAACCAATTGTTGCCTATTAACGCATATACCATATAATTATAATTTAATCAGGAGTAAAATTTGATAATATTTCGTTACATTAAGTTTATTAAGATTATTCATTATTTATTGATATAAATTTTTTTTTCTATCTAATAAAAAAAAATTAATTGAATGTTATAAAAACTTGTAAATATTTTTTAAGTAATTAAAAAATTTTGTTCAAAAGAATGTTTTTTTCAAATGAAAAAACATTCCCCGCACTCCATTAAAAAAAATATATGAGGAATGAACAGTATATTTATGAAAAATAGAATGAAACGCTCCTTTATTTAAGATAAATTTTTGTTCTAATAGAAAATAAAATGAATATATGACCATATTTAAAAAAGTATAAATATCATCAATTTCTTGATTAATATTTACTATTATCATGATATTATATATTTATTTATTTCTAGCATAAATAGCCTAAATATGATCTTTTTGAGTAAAAGTATTGAAAATGGAATAAAAATACGCTTTAAATTTTAGGTTATTATAAAAAAATCAAAAAAAAATAGACTGTAAAATTCATTTTTAATAAGTCACGCCTTACAACTCGGAATTTTCAATTTGAAAAATACCAAAATAATTGGCAGGAAACACTCATTTTATAATCAATATACCATCTTTTTTTTAAAAAAGGGTTTTAGAACTTATTATTTTTATTAAAATAAAAATGTATTTAAAAATATAAATAAAAATCAAATGAAAAAGAATAATTTTGTAAAGAAAAATAATTAAATTAGGTAAAATTTGATAAATTAAAATTTAAATATCAAAAGTTCATAATGGCGATTTTAATATAAATGTTTGTAAATTTTATATATAAACTAACCATCAACACGATTAAATATAAATATAATTTGAATCATATATAACTATTTATTAATTTATTAATTTAGATTTTTTAAAAAAATTTCACTTACATTAATGTTAATACTCATATTAATACTCATATTAATACTCAATAAAATAATTATACGGATCAAATTCATCGATGATGGCTATGAGATATCGTGTTTTAATTTTAGATAATCATTTGAAAATATAACTAGAGTTGCTCTGAATAAAATTTATACAAAATTTATTATAAAAAATCAATAAATTGAGAGAAATTTTGTTGATTTATTTTGTCTTTTTCATTAAATCAATGTTATTTTTAATTTTTTTTTCTGGTGAATACACGCGTCATGATCATATCCGATTATTATTATGTTATTTCAGAAAAAGATTCAATTTTTTATATTTGTTTAAAATTTTTATTTTTTTAGAAATTTAGTTATACATATTATAAACCTATAAAATATCCTTAATTCAATCTAGCTTAGATTCATCTATTTAAAAATAAATACTCGTAGTCGCATAAAATTCTTTCTTATGGATTGAATATTTTCCAAATATGGTTGAAAAAAGCAAAAATTTTCTCTTTATTACAAAAAAGCTCTCCAGTTTTTTGTTTTTGCATTTTTTTATTTTATCTTCTGTTTCAGAATTTTCGAGTTTATATTGATATTGTCGCTATAATATCTTTATAAATAATTAAAATGAATAAAAATTTTTAGAAAAAATTCAAGATACAAGTTAATATTTTTATAAGTACAACAAATTTAGAATACAATAAATTTTACTTTTAATATTTGAATTTTATTTTAATATTCCTGCAAAATGTGAAATTGAACTGATATAAATTGTATTTCATTTTTATTTATTATAATCACTTATTTTATTATCAGTTTTTTTTAAAATATACTTATTAATATTAGAATAAACATAATGTTCTAATTTAATTACAAAAAATTAAATAATCATCATAAAAAAATACTAATTGGTTGTATTTCATTATATTAATTCCATAAAAATTAAGATATATATGAGAATCAAAACCTTGAGGAATTAAAGTAAAATAAAAAATAAAGATTTTTAACGTGTAAATATAAATAAAGGGTTTTATAAATATCAAAAAATTGATAATACTATAAAAAGGAATAAAAAATAACAAAAAAATATCCTTGATGATGATATAGTTCAAAAAATTCCGGCATTAAAAGTAAGTTTATTGAATATGTATAAGATAAATTTATCTATAAAGAACAAAAGTTAGATTAAATATAGAAAATATCTGTTCTATTAGAATAATCAAATTGGATTATTTTTGAATAAAAAGAATAAAAAAAACAAAATTTTGAAACTGTTACCGAATCTTAACCTAATTTTAATTATAATCAAATAATTTATTCCTTGATATAATAATCTGATTCATGGGAGATATAATCCATGATACTTCTACAAAAATGATAAATTATCTTTTAAAAATTACAAATCTACCATTAGAATGAAATTTTATACTTATCATGGGATAATGTCATGAGGAAATTTCCGGAGTTACATCTCAAACCAATAATATACCTCTTAGCTATAGTTTTTTTAAGCAAATAAAGTACCGAAAACGTTAACTGGGTTATGAATGGTCTGGTTAGCTAAAAAAAAATTTCAAAAAATCTAGATTAAATTTGATAGCTTATTCGCTTAGTCGTTTAGTTTCTTACTCTTATTTTTTATCAGGAATTCAATTTTAAGATAAAACTTAGTCTCTGACTCAGAGCACAAATTACTAAAGCTTTGAAATAAGTTAAAAAAAATTTTAATAATAAACTATGGGTTTCATACCTCAAAAAATAATAAAAGATTTTATTGGAAAAAAAATGATAAACTTGAAGATTATATGTATTTAAATATTTGTAAATTTCATCACAATACTACTGTTGAAATTTTCGATGTAACAACAAAAAAATTTTCCCCTAAAGATAAATAATAATATTTTTTAAATGAAATTTAATATAATTGTATTAAAATATTTTCAAAAAATTTAGAAACTTTTACTAAAATTGTTTTATATTTGGCCCAACAACAAAAAATTCATTAGAAAGATATAAAAAGATACTGCAGATCGATTTTTATGAAATCTTTATCATTTTGCAAATATATAAAGAGATAATAGTGATTCTGAATATTTTTATTTTACGAATTTCAAGAAAATTATGTATAGAAAAATACCATTCAGAAAAAAAAGTTCTAAAAAGTATTAAAGGTATGAGGAAAATTTATTATATGTAATTTTGGATGGATTTTTATAATCAACCAGTTAAACGGTAATTATCTACATCAGAAATTTTGAAATTTCCAAAATTTGACCCATATATGAGTTTTATCGAAAACTCCATCATATAAACTCAAAAAACGATTCTTTACTCAGAGGAAATTTAATGTACTTCATAAAATTTTTTGAAGAATATAAGTGATCATACGCCTGCCATTTTTTTGTAGAAAAAAATTGGGTAAAGAGAGGGTGGTTGATATCAATTATTATCTCGAAAAAAAAATAGAGGTGGGATTATCAAAAAAACCCCCCTTATTGAATCCCATAAGAAATATTTTTATACTAATATTATAACACTAATAAAATAATGAAAATTTCTAAAGAAATGTTTTATTAAAAAAATATTCAATCTTAATTAATTCCATTTTATCGAGTAGATGTGCATTATAATCAATAAAAATTTTATTATACACCAAGTAAGATTAGCTATTAGTTTTATTCTAGTATTTAAACATTATAAATAAATTCCCTTTAAAAAAAAAAAAAAAACACTTTTAAGAGAGTGTATATGTTAATATTGAAATTTTATATAGATAATGATGCGTTATTATTTCAACTTCCATTTCTATTTAAATTAAATATTACTAGATTACAGTTTTAAAGAATACCAGTATAAATAGTTATAATTACAAAATTTAAATATTTGAACACGTTTAAAAATTACATTAAATTCTAATTATAGTGCAAATGTTTAAATTTATATACAGGGATATAGCTATTTAACCTAGTTAATTTAAAATGATCTAACGAAAATATTATTATTATTTTAACGCTTTGAGGACTATGCATACCTCTTTATTTCAATAATAACTATTTTATTAATAAAATGAGAATTAATGACCCTTTATACTCTCAGGTATAAAATAATTTTTAATGAAAGAATAATTAAGCCCTTTACCGACAAATACTGCGGCTTTGGTGAAGTTTTTGTATATTACAAGTTTCTACGGTTATTTATTAACAATTTATCCAATATTATATGGATATAGCCAATTGTATAAAAAATTCAACAAAAACGAAAGTCATTTTTTGGTATCCTAGCCTTGAAGAAGCTAAATTAATGTAAAAAATTTCAAATAAATGCGAAATTGAATATCATTATATTTTCCAACTACTTTTTTTTAGTTTATCATTTATTATTAAGAATATTTTGATATATATCAGATGGTATGTTAACATGAAATGTCCATTTTGGGTAAATGATAATTAACCAGGAGTATAAATTACTAATTGGTAGGATTTAGATAAGGTAAAGACGATATTGACGATATAATACACATAATTCTGTCATAAAATATATTTTTTGAAAAAAAATCAGCATTCTCAATATCAAATAGACATTTATCAAGTATTTTTTAAACCAGTACAACAAGTATGAAATTTTTTTTTACATAATAACTACAGATAAAAATTAGAATTCTAAAAAAGCAATTATATTTATATCAGTCTTCATTCGCTGTTATAAATAGGAGTTTTTAGGATAATGGTGATACCCCCATTTTTCATTAATGAAAAATAATATCATTCAAAAATAAATATTAAGAAAAAACTTTAAACTATTCTTCATATTCATTTGAACAGTCTAGACTGTTATTCTGGACCGAAGGTCCCGAAAACAATTGTTGGTAGGCCGTTCAGGCCGCATTTGCACTTTATTGGTAGATAGTAAACGTAGATAAGAAAAATAAATAAATAAAATAAAATAGTATAGATTGGTCCTAGTAGACTCTGTGGCATAATCAGCAATTTTTAAAGCCGCATTTCGCGCTATATATTATTTTTAAAAATTCCTAAATTAACTTACCAAAAAAAAAAAATACCTTAAAATATTTAAACCCAAAATTTATAAATTAAAATTATGCACGATGATGAGCATCAACAACAAGAGCAATAACCGAGTCTTGAAACTCTACAGCTCAAAATCCAAGAGCTCAAAACTGATCTCGAAAACTTGCAAGGAGCCAGCAACCCCAGCGTTCAAGCTGAGGAGGCTCCTGTCGAAAGGATTTAGGTCACCGACGGAGAATCATATAAATATGGCTCATGGGACCTCAATACAGAAAGTCATGAATGGATCATTAAGCACGGCTCCGAGCATAAACTTGCCTCGCAGTCCGTATCTGCAATCAAAAACAGAC
>LSSL01006815.1:0-11055 GCA_001953115.1 Smittium mucronatum | reverse complement strand
TTTAAAACTATCATGATTTTATTTGTATAAAATCATTTTTTCTTTCATAAAATTCAATTTAGAATTTTTGAGCCTTTTATAGTGTAGTTCCAATTTAGAGTCTAGCTCAGCCAATGGAGACTATATTCCCCCAAAATCTCGGTTAGAGTATAATGGAGGCCTTTATAAATTCTGATTCCTAAAAATTCAAAAAGAATTTTAGGTCTATTATTTATAGCTTCAGGGTATATAGCGTAGCGCTTAACCCATGAAGGCTAAATTCTTTAAATAAATTTTGGTCCCTAAAAATTCGGACGGAATTTTAGGTCTATAATCGGATAGATTCAAAGTATAGCGTAACGCTTAAACTTATGAATACTGTTTCTTCAGAGAAAGATCGGTCAAAGTGTAAAGGAGTTCCTATGAATATTATACTCCTCCAGAAAAAATCAAAAAGATTTTGACAGAGTCTATTATGAGTAAATCCCAGGTAATGCTTAGAGCTTTACACATGAGGATCAACTGATTTTATCAAAAGTTGGTCGGAATTCGTCAATATTTATACTTTTATTTTTAAAATGTTGAAATATTCTATTGAGCTTTAAAAAAAAATAAAGATCAAAATATAAGAATAGATCATAATAATGATCTAAAATCACATTCAAAATAATTTTGGCTCATACTATTATCTTAAGGATATCTCAGATAATAGTGTTGAATAAAATTTATTAGTAATAACTATAATGTTTAGATATTTTTCTATTGTGAGGCATTTTTGTTTTATTAACGGATTATACTTATCGCAGACCCATATTTCACAGTTTGAATGTGATAAAAATTAAAAAATTGAATTTTTCTATAGATAAGCATGAAATTTAGTTTAAAGCATGATTGTATTGATGAGTCATTTTGTTATCAGATTTTGATAATTATGATTCGATCAAAATATACAATATCATAATTATTTTATTGTTAAGTAATTTTAACTTTTTTATTAAAATTAGGGGGTATTCATATAATTATTAATCAAAAATTGAGAATTGTAATGAATTTGCAATTTTTCGTATAATTCTATTTTTAAACAAAAAAACATAATTAATTTGTAATACTCACTTAATAATCCAGATTTTAAATAAAAAAAGTAGTTTTTATATAAAATCATTAAAAGTTCATTTTAAATCGGTTTGAAATAATGTTAGTTTTTAGCATTGTTTAAAAAAAATTAAATTTAGGTAAAATGATTTCCTTTTATCAAGACTTGATTTATATAATCAAATTTCAAAAAATAATACTTCTGTTGATGTTAAAGCTTAATTAGCTATATCTGAAAATATTAATTCATAATGCTTTTATTATTAGATCAGAAAGAAAATTTTTAATATCTTACACTTTGTTTATTACAAGAATGATTTGGTGTATTTTTTGTACACCTTTAATGTGAATTAAAATTTGTAAATATATCTAAAATTATGTTCTTGAATGACCAATTTCAATGATGAATTTGATAAGGTTTATTCTTTATATTAGATGAATAGTTATTAACTTTACAAGAACTTAATTCTTGTATTTTAGTCTTTTATTCATATATAATCGATGAAAAATTAACTCATTACAAAGTTTTAAAGTTTTATAAGGGGATTTGATGAAAAAAAAAGGAATTCCTGATATTCTAATATGAATGTGTTGTAAATGATAGGAAATTTTTATAATAATTTTAGGATAAAAATTTTTTATTTTAAGATATTTTTCATTATTTATTAGAGATTGATAAAATAATTATGTAAAAAAAATATTAAGATGAAGCTAGATAAGTAAAACTATTCAGCTATGGATTTAGAAACTTCTTTGATTAAATCCCGCAAATAATCTTTGTAGTTAGCATCAGTAGATTTTTCCATTGATTTTTTTAAATTTTTTACATAGGCAGCCTGAATTAATTTCTTTACTGATTCATCAGCGTTTTTGTCTTTGATGTTTAACCTACTAAATTTTGGCATCAGTTTTAAAAACGGGAAGGATTTAACTCGGGCGATAAATGCCGGGGCATAGTCTGCGTATACTGTCACCTCTAAAGTCCATAACCCGATAAAATCTAAATTAATTATTTTACTTAGCTTGAATCTCATAGCAAAAAAGCACGATTTAGCATCTGATAGCGGCTGGCTTGACATTCCTTGTAAATATATTCTGGATATTTTATGTTTTATTTCTGCCTTAGACCCAGAGCTTATTGGTTTAGCTCCAACACATTTTCTAATAGCATGATATAATTTATCAGCTTCTTCTGGCGTCTTAGACTGTGATTTTGCAATATCTTTATACGAAAGATATCCATTTTTATTACTGGAGGAAGAAGGACTATTCTTAAAAAAAGGTGGATCCACAAGATGATGAGATCTGCTTATCCCATTATCTGAGATATTTTTATATTTATTTGCTTTGTAATCCAAGTCATTATTTACGTTTGCATTGCTTTGGCTATTATTAGTAGAAACTTTATCTATTTTTTTAGATAAAATCATAATTTTTTCTTTGAGAAAAGCATTTTCAGCTTTAATTGCACTCATTTCAATTTTACCATTTTTTTGTATCAGTTCTATTGAAGCTTTCAAATCACTTGATAGCAAGTCAATTTTTAGTTCGGCACTTCTATCTGGATCATATAAAGAATTTTTATTAGATTTAAAATTTTTATGAAATGATTCCGGGGGGTTAGCCAACTGATTATCAGGTTGGAATTCAATTTCAGGAGATTTTAAAAAGTCGGAATTGAATGGCGAAATACTATCAAATTTTCTTTTTTTACTTATTTCAATTGGGGATGAGCTCCGATCAATTACAATATTATAATTTTTATCGGAATTTTTTTCAAATTCATCATCATCACTTGTATTATTAGAATCATCAATAATATTGTCTCCGATATTTTTATATTTTTTATTCGATATAATTAGCTCATCGGCTATATCCTTTGATGGATTAACATCAAGAAAAAAATCATTTTTATTTTTAGTAGATTTATTACTAAAAAAATCATTCCTTTTATTCCCATTTTCAGCCATACTTTTCGAGTATATACTTCCTACAATATCTAGATAAGTAGTGGCTTTTGGTAAATTTGTAACCGATCCCTCAAGTATTATGGTGTAGAAATCAACAACGCCAAATCTTAGGTTACAAGCACCACACCTGAAGTGCGCCTTTTTATTTGAATTGTAGCCATTTGAATCTTTTCTAAAACGTCCAAACAGCCCACAGCCTGGAGAAGGACAAGAAATTTTGTGTTTAATGGGAAAGAACCGTTCGTAAATATATTTTGCCGGCTGTACTTCCCAGTACCAGCCTTTAGGAAGGGATCCGAAGTCAAAATCTTTAATACTCATTCTAAATAATTATAAAGGAATTTAAATTTTTTCCAGTTTATAAAACTTTAAATAATTATATGACAAATATTTAAGATTAAAAAAATAAATTTTATAAAGAGCGAAAAATATAAAGCTAATAATCGAGATTATTTTTATTTGTTAGTAAGTAATTGGTTTGGTTTTAAGTGAAATGACTTGGTTTTTTTGATCTAAGTAGAGCTTTTATACTATAAAATGAAAATCTAAAAAGAAATTTTTTATAAGTGAACTATCTATTCTATTGACATTTCTTCACTGAACTTTTATTTGTATGGATTAAAGATATAATAATATGAAAATTGGGTCTAAAATTTGTGCTAATAAAGATTCCTTACTCACATAAGCATATGATTTATATTTTCAATTTTTATTAATCGATAAATGAAAAGGAAAATTTTTTTGTTAGAAATCTGTGTTCGAAAATTTTTAATGGATATTATTACAAATATATTATACTATTTTCCAAAATATTCAAAAAATATGTAATCTTTTGTTATTCCTCAAAGAATAGACTGAAGTTGTGAAACTGACGATTTATGTAAAACAGGTATTACAAATGATCCGCAAAAAATACGATTAAATTAAATCTCTTTGAGAATATTTGAATAACCATTAAGTGAATTTCTAATTTTAATAAATTTTTATTTTTTACAATTTGGTTTTTTTGAAAGATTTAAAAATATGACAAAAGAAAAAAAGTTTGTAATTATAGATTTTTGAAGAAATAATTTATTACGAAGAAATTATATAAAAAAGATACAAAAAATAATTCAATTTATAAAAAGATAAGCGGTTTTCTGTTCGATTTCAGATATTAGCTCATTGGCATAATTTTTATAAACTTCCGATTTAGAATTTTCTATGTTATGTCTTAATTTATAAATGTATGATGATATCTTGTATTTTTTCATTTCAGGGATTGGATTTGGAAAATCTGGATCGAGAGGGTCAAACTTGGGTAAAATTGTAATAAAATCATTATCATTTACAATTGAGCAAAATTTCGGCGCGTATGAAAAATATACAGTAAATTCATATACTTTTTTTGAGACCATTTCTACATTTAAAATGTAATCGAAATTAAATCCGAAAATTTTTAAATTTTCAATCAATTTTTCTTTGGGTGTTTTAACTATACCCTTAATAAAAATTCTCCTTAATTTGTAAGATATGTCACAAGCATTGGTTTTTTGATTAAAATTCACCCCAACCATACTCATTTTAAGAATGAAATCATCATAATCATTCATATCGACATGAAATCTTGTGGAAATATCCTTTGTTGCTTCCGAGCTATCTGGAATAGATATCATTGGTTTGGATTTGGCTTCAGCCATTAGTGAATCTGAATAGGCGTCTCCGTTTAGGATATTTGTTTTGATAAATTGCAAATGATGGTTAATGTCAAAGTTTTTAAAAATTTCGTTATATTTATTATCGATAAAGATAATTTTTTCTAAAACATTTGTCAAAACAATAACTTGGTTTGTCAAACTGTCGTTAAAATTTTCTAATTCATCCATATCCTTTGTTAGTTGATTTATCTTGGCTACTCCTGATTTACTATACTCTGAGATACTTTCATCAACAATATTAGAAATTTCTTCTAATCTGTTTGATAATACATTAATAATTTCAATGTTTTTATTAAAATTAGATCTAATGTTATCATTTTGATTCATCAAGATACTATCGAACTCATCTTTAAGACAATTGATTTTTTTTTCAAATTCTTCATACGTCAAAAAGGTTTCACTATCGGTTTCCTTTGAATTTTTAAATTCTTTTAGCTTTTTAGAAGAACTATTTTCGGATTCAGCTGATCGTTTTGTGCTGGTTATAACCACTGGATTAGATTTTTTCGAAGATGAAGCCGACATATTTACTATGGAATAGCTATCTCCCGGATTAATCCTTAGTGTTTTATTGCCTATAGAGCTATATGAAATATATGAGCTATTTTTTTTACTGGAGTCTTCCGTTAATGATAAATCTTTTTCTGAAAAATTATAAATTATTTCTGAATCATCGTTCAAAATTTCGATGTCAGATAATTCTTCATCACTATCAACGAATTTTTCTATCTTAACGACTACATCAGATTTATTTTTTACGGATTTTATACTTAGTGTAGGTGATTTTTGTTCAATTTTTTTATGGTAATACGTCTTTTCTGGCAAATCTCTAAGCTTCCCTTTGATAATATTGATATAAAAATCGATAATATCATATTTAGTTTTGCAATAAGAACAGCTGAATTGGGGTTTAATCTCAGTTCCATTACCACTGAAATTTTTTTCGAATAACCTTTTAACATTGCATTTGGCATGAGGGCATACTAGATGAAATTTGTTCTTTAAGAATATCTCATAAATATTCTTAGCAGGCTGCTCGTTCCAACACCATTCATTAAGTTCATTATTGGATGACAAAGACATTTTTTAAAAGTAAAAAAAAAGTTCGGTTATAGTGTTAAAACTAAAAAGTAGTTGAAAAAATTATTTTGATAAAAAAAATTTAAAAAAATATAGCTAATTGCTTTATAATTATTAAATTTCGGGCAGATATTATTTTTTTTAGAATGAAAATTACGATTATTTATACGATAAATTGATAACACTTTTTGAAATTTTTTAAGGAGTTAAAGTAATTATAATGATGTATATGACTGAATCTTCTTTACTATAAAGACAATAATTTAAACTTAAAGATTAATAAAATTAATAAGCTTGTGAGTCATTATACTTTTTAATAAATATGAAATAAGTTGTTAATAATATCATAATTATAAATTTGTAATTTAAATATTCAAAATATTTGATTAATTTTATAAAATATATAACTTCGTAAGTTCATATTCATATTTATAATCTTAATTAAAATTTACGTTTTACAAGTATATATAGCTTTTTTTTTTCACGTAAAAAAAGGATGAACATTTTATAAACTGTTTAAATATCTAAAAAAAATTATAAATCGTAAAATTATTTTGGAAAAAATGTTATCTAAACATTATTATTTATGATATTATATTAGAAAAAATATGTTTGTAATAATTACATGATATTTATTTTTAGTTTTTAAAGATATCGGGTCGAACTTCTATTGGAGGTATTTTCCATGTGAAAAAAAAATAATTCTATTTTCATACTTGTATCGATTTTAACATATTTTGTTACTGAGTTATTTTTTCTCTTTAAGATTAAATCTGATTATTCCCTAAGAATGTTTAAAAAATAATTGAAACGGTATTCATGCCATTATAAAATTTTTTGGGTAATATTCAAAAAAAAATTCATAAGAAATAAAAATTACTATATATTTTGGTGTAAATTTTGGTAAGGAATTTTTTTATTTCATATAATTTATTCAGACTCTTTAAAAAAATGTTTAACGTGGATAAGAAAGTTCTGAAGATTGGATTTTGGAATGTATATGGATTAAAAATTCATAAATTCGATAAGGTGGTAGAAATTTTTAATGCGTTAAAATTTGATATGATGTTTTTTGTAGAAACTTGGTTTTTAAATCAAGATTTTTATCAGTCACACCCATTATTTTTGTGCTCATCAAAAATGGTTTATCCCAGAACAAATATCGGCCGTGATAAATCCGGAATTATTTGCTTAATATCGCCTGATATGAAAAGAATGGTTAACAGAATTTCAACTGATATGTATTCTATTAGCCTTGTAGTTGATGGACTGGATATTAAATGTGTATATTTACCTCCATCAATGTCCATAAAAACGATCAAAAACTATCTACCCAATAAGAGAACATCGATATTTATAGGCGATATAAATACTTTTTTCGGAACAAGTTTCGGAACGAAAAAAATAGGGCCATCGAATAGATTGGAATTATTTTCAGAATTTTCAGATAAATTTGAAATGAGACATTTAATTCCTAGTCCAAAAGGTCCAACTCCAGACCATGCATTTATTGATGAATCTTTGGATGGGTCTTGGTTATTAACTGATTATTGTGAAGGGATGTCAGATCATAAATTTATGATTTTAAGAGTTGAAAAGGTCATAAAAAATATTGGTAATTCTATAATAACTAATAATAGTGAAAAATACAATATTAAAAAGTTGAAGATCCCAGAAATAAAAAACTTTTTTATATCTCAATACGATATGAATAGAGAACTTACAAAAAACATCTTGGAGTATTTGTATTACTCTGCTGACTACATAAAACCAAATAGTGATATGCTATTATTATTAAACGAGGTATATAAAAATTATACCGATTTTCTAAGTATATTATGTAAGGAATTATTAGGTTCCTACATTGTTAATGATGCTAAATCAAAACCTATTAAAAATTTAGATAGCATATTGATTGGTCTTGACGATATAAAAAATTTAAACAAAGCATCGGTAATTTTTAAAAGATCTCAAAAATCTAAAATTAAAAACAATTTTATTGAATCAAGGTCAGATGATATCTCTGCAATAGAAGATTCTGTAAACTTCTTTACTGATATTTTTAATAAAAATTCACTAATAGAAGATTATCCAATAATACAAATCAATGGCTCTGATTTATCTAATTTAAAGTTTTTTTCTGCTGATAAGATTAGAAAAGCGATTTTATCCTACCCTTCTAGTAAATCTTCTGGACCAGATCCTTTCCACATAAATATATTAAAAGTATTATGTGAATCGAAATTTTTTATTGAGGACTTGTATGTAATTTTTCAGTATATTTTATATACCGGGATAACTCCTAGTTGTTGGAATGTGAGTCATTTACACCCAATTCCTAAAAATTTTAAATCAAAATTTATAAATGAATACAGACCAATAGCGCTGACCCCGATTCTTAGAAGAATTTTTGAATCATTATTGTTGGATTATTTAAATTCTACAAATCTTACAGAACTTCACCCATGTCAAGCGGGATTCAGAAAAGGATATTCAACTTTAATTCATGCTATTATTAGTCATGACTTATTTAAATTTAAAGATAAATACAATAGACCTCATAGAATATTTATAGACTTGAAGCAAGCTTATGATAAAGTTAATATAAATATATTGCTAAAAAAAATGAGTAGCAGGGGTGCAAACAGACAGCTAATTTATCTAATTAAATCATTATTTCAGAATTGTTACTCAACATTATCTGTGAATGGAGTGATATCAGACAAATTTAAAAGAAATAGAGGTTTATTTCAAGGATCATTATTGTCTCCGTTTCTTTTCAATGTTTACATTGATGATTTAATATATTCGATCAGAAACAAAGAAAAAATTCCAAACATATTGCTATACGCAGATGACATACAATTGATACCAAATAGTTACGAAGATGGATTAAATATGCTAAATATTTTAAAAAAATGGTGCTTAGATAATGAAATGGAAATAAATGTCAAAAAATCTGGATACATAGGACCTTCAGATTGGAATTTTGATTTTGATGGAGAAGTAATCCCAAATCCAGAATTTTATAATTATTTAGGCTTACCAATAATTAAAAATGGAATTGATTGGAGTAGACATACTGATACAGTGGTCAAAAAAGCCAATGGTATTTTGAAATTTTTACAAGTTAAAGGCAGAAATTGGCCACCTATGATTAAGTTAATTTTATTTAAATCTCATATAAGATCAATATGGGAATATGCCGCACCATTAATGTTTGCTCTATTATCCCAAGAAGATTTTTTGAAGATTGAATTAGTTCAACGAGATTCATTATCTTGGGTAGTAGGAACCTCTAACAAAAATGGCAGAAGACGCCACAGAATAATAAATAGTTTAACAGGGATAGAACCAGTAAAAGATAGATTAAAAACTTTATCTATTAAATTTGATATAAGTTTTTCCCAAATTGATAATAAGAATCCTCTTCAAGAATTAATAAAATTCTATAATAGAAATCCTTATATTTATGCGAAAAACTCATTGATTGAGCTTGGAATTACTAATAGCAATGAGTATAAAAATTTAAAGGATAAAATTGATGACTTTAATTATCTAAAAAAATACTTTTATAATAAAAAGGTTTCGTCTATAAGCAAAACAATTACAAAAAAAGACATGATAAAATTAATATTGCCTAAAGCAAGGCATAAAATAACAGCAACCGATGTCTCTTTTTATATAAAAAATAAAAAATATTCTAAGATGGCTATAAAATGGCGGATGAAAAGTTTATTTTATGGGTCTAAATGCCCAATATGCGACCAATACTTTACTTTAAAACATATAGAAAATTGTTTAAAATACACTAATACTGAGGATCTATTTGATTTTGATAAAATTGATTCACTCGCGAAAAGATTGCATGTAATTGGATCATTTATTGAAAACGATTCAGAATAAGTTTAATATTTTATGATTATATCATTCACAATTCTATCTTAATATTTACATTTTTTTAATAACTTTACCATAAGAAAATTTATAAGACTTTTATTAAAATATTTTAATAATAAATAAAATTTTGAAAAAATTAAATAAATCAAGTATATATTTTGTTAAATAATAATATTTTAAGCATATAATATTATAAAAATTAAACGTAATATATTTTGAGTTTTGGAATTGAAAGTAAAAATTTCTCAAGTTCCTCAAGATAGGATCTTTCGATGACCATCTTAACATCATTGCCTTCATATTTAATAAAAAATATTCTTGACATGTCATATCTCAAATTTTTCAACGAAACTTTAAGTTCATTCACAGGCATTTTGGCGAATCCTTTAACTACCAATGTTTTAAGTTTTATGTCCAAAATGATTTCTTTCTCGGATATCTTCTGCATAGCCTTAAATTTAGAAGAAAACTCTGTAAAGCTAAAATCTTTACATATTTTCCCTATTGATCTAATAACATCAGCCTGTTCTTCATATGTCAAATCACTAATCCTTTTTTTCTTTTTTTTTGGCTCATCCTCTGTATCGTATTTAGACCTTTTTCCTGATTGGGATGAATCTTGCTTCTCAAATCTAGAAACTTTTTCTGATTCAACAAGATCAACTGTATTTTCATCGGTTTTTCTTCCGCCAGATACATTTTTCGTTTCATCATCTAAGCTGAAAGAACTGTTTACTTCCTCAAATTTACCATCGAAATTGGCCTCGAAAACAATGTCAGGTACATATTCTGTGTTCTCTGGTGAATTTTTCTTTTCCATCCTGAAAATTTCTTATGTAAAATTTAGTAAAGTTTCAAATTTGAAGTATAAAAGATTATAGATCGATGATATTAATTAATTGATACCAAATTATTGATCTTTTATACTTTTATGAAAAACGGTTATTTGAATTATTTAAAAAATTATTTGATATAGATTTATTTTTATTGATGAAAAAGTGATAAAATTTTCATCGATAATTGCATTAAACTAAATTAAAAAGAAAATTTACAAGTATCTTCTCTGTAGAAATATTAAATTTTTAAATCTATGTAAAATTCTAATAATAAAAAAAAATTTGCTAAAAATCTATTTTCACCTTGACTTTAGGTAAAATAATAAGATTTTTTTTTAAATATTCCGTGTAACCTTTGTATACAAACATTTTTAAAGTTTTTCCAACAAATCCTACTTTATAAATTAAATCGGTTTGATACCCTAAAATCTTCATGTTTTCCAATAATTCCTCCGGTAATAAATTTCTAACTCCAAAAACTGATATAATCGAAATATTTAT
>LSSL01006814.1:0-10752 GCA_001953115.1 Smittium mucronatum | reverse complement strand
CAGGGGAGGAGCGGCGCGGCACCGACGGAGGCGAAGACGGTGGCAACGCCCAGAAGTAGCAGCTGGGTCGTCAGTTTGTTCTTTTGCGGGCCGGTAAGTCCCCTCATTTCTTTATATGATCAGAAAGGAGGGAGGAGATGAAGAATACTTTTTTTCTTGTAAGCAAAAGAAAAAAAAAAAAAGATTTATCGAGTAAACCAAAACGGGATCGAATGGACGGGAATGGAAAAGAATGAGTTGTCCAACTCCTTGATTAGGTTGAAACGCGATCTTTGTGGGGATAGTGGAGGGGGGGGGGGTTTACTTTTTAAAAAAAATGTCGGTTCGAAGGAAGTGTTGACAAGAGATTCGTGGAGAAATCGGTGGCACTGGATAGAATCAAAATCAAATAAATGAAATAAACAGAAGAAAACAACCAAGCAACCTCCTGGCCGGTAGGTGGTGGGAGAGAATGGAATATAATTGAAGATTATTTGTGCTGGCAAATCTCTCGTTTCAGATGTAAGAGAAAAAGTGTATTTCTTTTAATTTTCCGGTCCTGGTAAAATCTGAACCGCTACACCAGTATTTTTTTTTCTCGGTAGAGGATCAGTAGGGTTCAATTCTGTTGAATTGGGGGAATCGGATTTTCTTTGAGTGGATATATCCCCAGAATCCTATTCTCACCCCCATCCCCTTCAACATTATTTTTGCTATTCGGGGGGACACTCCCATGCACATTATTGCAAAACTATTAGCTGCTAGACTTTTTTAGATGAGGGTGGTGGTGATTGGAGGGAAGGGATGGGGTGGGGGTGTTTCAATAGGTGTGAGATAATTAGGCGTTTGACGGGCAATGGATATTAAGGGTGGGGATTGGTTAATCCTGATATTGGTGTCCGCATCTAGGTAAATATTAGTCAATGGCTGATCCACCAATGGTATGTGTACGGATAAAAGTGGTCTGATCAGCCAAATGTACGAATCAGAGTGAGGAGAGGAAGGAAGAGAAGAAAACAAGAGATTCAAGTCGCTTTGGAGTGCGAAGAGTCAGCTCAGGTGCTGCAGTGGGAGGTAGGATATAGGAGGTGGGAGGTGGGAGGTGGGAGGTGTGAAGAGCAGCAGTTCATTTCCTCGTTTTTGTTCCAGCTGATAACTGGGAGCGAAAACCACCAAGAATATAATCAGCGTCTGGAGGACGATCTAGATTGGATGGGCAGATACAACGACTTGACCAGATTTCGGACATTGTAGACAGATGAGATAGAGCGATTAATGCGGGCCTGTAAGGAAACCATCTTGTTTATTAGTTAGGGGCTTCCGAGAGATTTGACCAGACTATTAGTTCTTTTGGTAGCGGGGCACTGCTTTGTCTTTTTCTCGCACCCTAATCTGAACAACTGGTAAATAAGCTAAAGAGTCTTTGTCCAAACTGCGTGTCATTGGATACGATTAGATAAGGGCGCATCCAATCCAATCCAAAAATTATCAGATGGTATTCTGAATATTTTTTCGGTTAAGGAAAAAATTAAAGTTCCAAACTGGAGAAAAAGGGCGAGAATGCAGAAACCAATCCAAACTGGGATTTTGGACTACCAACCCAATTCCTCATTTTTACTGTTCTGTAAATTTTATTATTATTCGATGATTTTCGCTCTCTTTTTCCCTTTATCAAAGGCTACTCATATTCGCCGCTATTCAGTGCGCGAAGAGACATGCCCTTCGCATGTATGCGTGGCGGCCTCATAGTTTATATTTTGGGCTCCAAGAGACTGTTTTATAAACAGTCACCAGTTCCCTTCCCTTGTCGCTTCATTGGCTTTCAATATCGGATGGTTCTAACTTTCTTGGCAAACTTTTTCTAGAGAAATAATCAAGATTTCGATTAAAAAAAAACAAAATTAGTCCATAATTTTTATTTGAGTACATGCAATAATATTTCATTTCAAATTTTCTTTATATAGTTACTAGTTTTTTTTTTGTAAATTTCAATGTATACTGGTTTGGGATAAATACCAAGATTCCCCCTTTTTTTTTTATCTTAATGTTTATTGAAAAAAGAAAAATAAGCGTTAAATATCTACTGCTTTTCCAAAATGGTTTGGCGAGGTTCGTGGTCCATCAAGTTTTTTCCCCGTTTTGAAATCAGCGCTTTTTAAAACGCAAATTCTATTTTTTGCTCAATTTACCCTATTTTCTGCTCTACCTGTTCTACTATAACAACTGTATTGTCTCTATTTTTCTTTGAAAAAGTAGCTTTTACACTATACATTGCTTACAAGTCGCTTTTTAACAGGTCTAAAAATGTACACTCGCTAAAGAGGTCCTTCCACCTTTCTCATTATTATATATCGTATCCAAAACCTTTCGTTTACTTGATAAATGGTCCCAAGTGCCCAGTACTTGGCAGATCAGTACAACGGGGATATATGAGGAAAAGAAGCCCTTCAAAACCTCCCCAGAAAATAAAAAAAAAAATAGATACTACAACTCTATTTCTCTTATGGTCTAAAACCCCTAATTCTGGCTTTGATCCTTTTAAAAATACGTTTTTAAATTAAATAATCTTTATATTAAAAATTCCTCATCGATTTCCTATCAATTCGTTCTTATCGTAGTTGAAAATGGGGTTGGGATGTGTTCTTGAATATACTTTTATAAGTTGTCTATCCTTTATGCATGTTGAATGGTCGTGTGAGTTATTTTGGGTGGCGGGAGACGGAGAATGGAGGTAGTGGTTCTGATCACACATAATTCCCCCCCCCCCCTTCCCCCCCCAAAAAATATCTCAAGTCTAGTCTGGTTTTACTCTTTAAAACTGACCGATGACCACTCTACCACTTGTAAGTTTCGTATTCCCTATTCATTTTTTTTTATATTTAAAAGCTATCAGTTTCTTCCACTTTTAGTATAGAAACTAAACTTACATTTAAGCAATAAAGTCACTCACTTCTTCTAAACACTATTGTTTTTACTCTACCATGATTTTTTTTGGGAGTCCTAACCGTCTTTTTTCATGAGATACTCCGACTTTGCTATCCAACTTATTATCCGCGTTTCGTGGTTCTTGACAACAATTTTAATATAATCTCTCCCAGAATCCACAAAAACAAAAATAATAACATAAAGAATCCTGATTCTGCCTACTCTAACACCCTCCGTTTTCTCGTCATTCCGAATAATCGAAATTAACTTTATTTTTCAATAATAATAGTGATTAAATTAATACAGACTAAGATGGTATAAAACTGCTGTCCTTATATATATTTCTATAGGATGAAAAATTCAAAATAAGTTGTCTTGGAAAACCCTTATTCAATTTTCAGCTCTTAAAAGAGTTACTGTGGGGAGAATGGGGGTTGATCTTGGGTTAATAGAATGAAAAGACCAGATTTAGTGTAAATGTGACTTTCCTAAATCGTTCAAAATCTTTTTGTATGTTTTTACGGTTCTTTTTTTTCCAATGTTATTCACTGGCTTGAACCTGAATCCCATTTCCAGCCATGATGACACTTCCTTGAATCTACTTCTATTGTAAATGCTCCTGCCAATTCCCTTAATCCCCCCCTTGCTTTTACCATTATTATCTTCGTTCACTAATCGACTAGAACTCCCTATTCCTTCGTCTTGTCTAATCATGTATCCCGACTCATTTCTTTCTGAAAACATATCATAGCTCGTATCTGGATCAAAAATCCGCTGGTGTCGTTGGAAGAAGTCATCTTGCGATTCCTCTACATTTCTCGTTTCATTGCCTTCATCTACTGCTCCATAGTTGCCTTTCCCTCTTATATATTGCACTATCGTTTTTGTTGCCCGTGTCATCCACGCAAAATATGGCGCTATTCTTGAAAACAAATACTGTTCTCCCACCCAGCTGATCCCAAACCCTAATATTGCTAGCTTCAATATCACATACCTGAAACTCGTCGGAATTTCTACTAGTTGGAATATTTCGCTTATCTTCCCCCCCGGGTATATCGTGTCCACCACCGCTATCCCCATTAGTATGAAAAACGCCACCACAAATGATATATTGCTAAAGTTTGATTTCCGGTATGGTTTTCCAATGCTTAGTACCCACGCTATGTATATATACTGGAATGTTGATAGCATGAATAGCACCGTGTTTTCATAGCTATATATTATTATCTCTTCTTCATTCCCTGGATATGAATGGGACGGTGGACTATAAAAACTTTGTTGCCTCACTAAATCAAACAGATACAGTTGGAAAAAGAAGCATATCAACACCAAGAATATCAGTGATGTCAGCACCTTCTTGCTCATCAAGCTGGCTGATGGCGGTTTCACAACTATTTTGTCGTATGGTTTCGTTCGTGCCATGCAAATTGACAGTGGGAATATTATAAACAAGTCAATAAAAAGGAACTGGAAATCTCCCATCAGTCCCGCAAATTGAAACAGCAAACTGACTGTCGTAAATTGTATCATACTGTAGCATGCCATATACTTGAAACAACTAAAGCTCGTTACTAATGATGCTCTGCCCTCCTTAATTACATCCAATACACATCTAATATCGTTTCTTTTCGATGTAAATGGTGCCGCTACACTAGATTCTGCTTCGCTTAGCGATATCCCTATATCGGCCGCTTTTAATGCGCTACAATCATTTGCTCCATCCCCGCAAAATGCTGTACAATACCCAATCTCCTCAAGCAACTCCATCAACTCTCCCTTTTCATCAGGTGACATTCTTGCATATACTGTGCCCAACATTAGCATTTTATTCAACTTCTCTTTTGGCTCCTTATCAACGAAATGTCTAAATATCTCCCCAGTTATCGCAAGAGCGTAATCTCGCGACTTTACTAATTTGAAATCAATTATCGGATTGCTCACTAGTTGTAAAGGGTGATCTGCGCTCAACACATCTTCAGAAGAATCAAATTCTATACACGAAAAATCCACTCTATTGCAGATTAATGGCTCTAATGAGTACGGATCAAGAATTCGCTGTGGATCCTCAATGTCTTGCCACAAAACCATAAATCGAGTGTTGAAAAAACTTGCATCGTAATCGTAAATACTCGCTGGATTTAATCTTAACAACCTGGGCATGAAAATCCGTGTTGATTGCTTAATCATATTACACTGTCTAGCAACACTAATAGCCGTTAAAGAATTGTCTCCAGTGCACATCAGTGTCCTAATCTTTGCCACCTTCAACTCGTTTAATACAGGTTCTGATGTTGGTTTTAACTTGTTCTCAAAAATAACAAACCCTAAAAACGTCAAGTCACATTCTAATTGATCTCTCTTTATTTTCAATGCATTCGGCCATGTCATTTTACTTGTTTTACCTCCGATTGCTAATACTCGATATCCATTATGTGTAAATTCCGATAATTGTTTAGAAAAGTTTTGTGGAATGCTTGATTGTATGCATAAGGACTTTATAGTTTCTGGGGCCCCTTTCACATAACACTGAAAATCTTTTGCACCCAATTTTCTAACTATAACACTCATTCGTCTCAAGGAAGGTAAAAAGTCAAACTTCTTTACGATTCCCAATTCCTCAAATTCTAAAGCGGGGTCATCTTCAAGAGGAAGTGATGAGCTTTCATTGCTAAAGAAGGTTCTTGGAGGTCTAACAACAGCCGGAAGTGCCACTTTATTTTTTCCAACTGAACTGGATTTTCCTGAATTATTAGTTTCAGAATCATGTTCCTCGAGGCTCCAACCAGTGCATTCAAACATTTTTATATCTAAAGGGTCACCAACAAAGTTTCCGTTAACTATATTTATTGAATGACAGGTAGCCAGACCATTCAGAAAGTTTAGTTCTGCCAAATTAACTGTGAGATCCAAGTCGGCGTTTAAATCATTCCTATTGTGACATTCTGAAGCTGATTTTATATCCTTAATTAATTCACCTAATCTCTTATCTTCAAGAGAATTTTTTTGGACCCCCAATACATCCAATCCTTCTTCGGTTATGGTCCCAGTTTTGTCAAAACCAACTAGATTCACCCTTCCGCAAACGTTTATTCTGGAAGGAGAGATACAATAAATCAACTTTTCCCTTAATCTATTTAGAGCAAATGAAGTTCCTATTGACATTGACGCAGGCAAAGCAGGAGGAACAGCAACAGTAATTAAATCTAATGCCCTTATAATAATCACTCCGTAACTAATTCCTAATCTGAGGAAATTGGCAACACTCGCTAAAAATCCTAAAAGTGCAATAACAGAAAGAACGCCAATGAATTTAAATGCATCTTCATAGAGTTTGAATTTGCTTTGACGGGGGAATAGTATAGATCGTATTAAAACGCCCTTAGTAGTGTTAAACCCAGTTCTAATGACTAGAGCAGTACATCTTGCGGGCATACTAGTATCGGAAGATGAATCGAGCGATCTTTCTTTACTTTTAGTATCCAATTGTATCCAATTTTTTCCACCCAATCCGAGCTCATTTTTTCTGGCTCTAATCAAATTAGTGCCAGAAAAAACTACATGCTTAGATATCTCGGAGGGGAAAGTAGGATCCATAAGATCTATCTTATCGAAAGTATCAGGTTGTGAAGGAGTTTTAGCAACAGGGATAGATTCGCCTGTCAACATACTTTCATTAGTGATGCAATTTCCTTCGAGAATTAATGCATCGCATGGAATAATGGACATATTAGGACCAGAGATGTTAATAACATCGCCGGGAACCAGTTCAAGGGAGGAGGTAGTCCGCCAAATACGATCTCTAAAAACTTCAACGGAACATTCGAATTTAGCCATTTCTTGGATTTTTTGAACATTTCTTTTTGTCTCAATTAAACTAACAAACACAGATACAGTTGAAATAACAAGAATACATGTGGCATAGTAGATGTAATCATCAAAAGTCCACAGTATGACACTGGCTATTTGAAATACGTAGAAAGGGTGGAGAACTTCGCCAATAAGTAAGTCGGTAGTAGATTTTTCTGGGATGATAATATCGTTAAGACCAAAAACATCAGATTGTAAATTCTTTTGTGATATTGATAAGCCTTCACGGACAGAATAGGGATTAATTACCCAGGTTCTTGACTTCCATAATCCGTTAGATAAAAATTTATTTAGCAAAGGGTGGAATAGAAATCTATGGTGACGGTAACCGAAAATATGAACTTTAGAAATTGCGGTATTTCTTTTTTCAGACAAAGGACCTCGTGAAGCCAGATCTCCAAACAAATCTTCAAGTTTACCACCATAAAAAATATGTTCAACTTTTTCCAAAGAAATTTCTCCAGAGCTACTATTTACACAGATGAAATCAGCACTTTGTAAACTGCATTTATCCATAGTAAATTGAATTTTCTTTTTCGGAAACCAATGGCTGAGAACATATAATAAACCCAGCGAAAGAACACAAAGTAGTTTGAAAACAAAAATGGCGAAAGCATTCTCAGCCATTCCGAAAATAGTGATTTTAATGTCTTCCTGAACCAACAAAATCTCCTGGGACATTTCATTTTCATTGGGCTGATACTGGTCCAGTGTGGCATTATAATCGGAAAAAGAATCTTCAGGAGGATTTTCAAGATCGGGATTGTACAGAAAAGTCATGTCTTCATCGTTTGGCTTTGAATCTCCTTCTGAATATTCAGAAATATCGAACATTGGATCTAAAGGTGAATCATGATTATCGAGAATAGAAGATTCATCGTTAAGAAGCGCATCTAGGGAATAAACAAACATAAAATTAAAATTATTGTCAATAAAATAAATGCGCCAAAATATTAATTGGGTTGAAAAAATTGAAAAAAGAATGATAAAATTACAATTCTCGTTCATGTTTGGATCACTAGGAATATCAGATAAAAATGAAACTTTGTTTTGAAAATGAACTTTGGCAGAGACAGGATTTATGACCTTTTGGGTATCTATTTTGGGGTTTGAAGGAGAATAGGTAAAGCATGGGAAAAAATAAAAGGTAAAATTATATAAAATAAATGGTATGAGATATGAAAAGCTTAAATTGAAAATTCAATCATTTTTTTATCAAAAAAATGAAAGAATTTGAAAACAGAATAAATTAAAAAAGTTTATTTACCTAAAGCTTGGTTTTCGAAAAGCCTCGAAGGGCCAGAATTCACATCAAGATAACTAGGGGTGTCATAAGAAAGTGGATCTATCTTAAGCAAGGGGGTGACAGGAGAAATTTGAGACTCGTCCATTATACTGACGTCGCTTTTGACACGCCGTATAACTAATTTTTCATGGTAAATACAATGAAATTGATAGAGGGAAAGGGTAAATGAAAAGAAAAAAGAGAGGAAGATAAATACATATAGGATCGGTATCAGTGTTTTGATGCTGAAAAGCTATACTGGAGTAGCTTAGTTTTGCCTGAAATAGAATCTGAGAGTCCTCAGGTGCTAAACCCAGAGCGCTTTCATCTCGATTGGAATTCATTTACAAATTAAAGTACATTTGGGGTTGTAATTGTCTTTTTAGTAATAAACGACAATGACTCTATATGCCTGTGGGGTGTTTCTAGTACAGGAGAGGGATGTTTGTACAGTAAATAATAATTTAAAGTCTAAAAGATGGATTTTATATTAGTAAACTTTAACCATACAATCATCAGCATATTTTTTTGCAAATCTTAACACTGCACTCTAATCAATACCAATTCGCCCATTTGCTATTTATTTGCCTCAGACTCTCCATTTCCCAAACAGGTATCCTTTCTGATTGGATAATATGGCCGCAGCAATAAAAATTTTCAATAAGAGTTTGGAACTTTCTTTAATCCTCCTGGAAATAATCCTCTAATTAATATTGATGGCCGCTCATATTTACCAAATAGCCTTTAAGCCACCTTCCGGTATATTGGCCATTCACCCATATAAAAATATAGCGCCACTTCTTATTCCATCTATACACCCCTCCATTCTCCACTCCCATCCCCCCCACCATCTATCCCCACACCCAGCCCTCATCCACACCCTTATCTTTGCATGGAGGTGTCAGCATTGAAAACCTCTAAAGATCAGCTAGATCCAACATTGAGTTTCTGCAAAACTATAATACCCCATTTCACTATGTAATTGTTCAAACAACTTTCTAAAGGGCCCGCGTTTTTGCTACTCTGTATGAAACCAGTTTGGAATTATTTAGTTCTATCTATTAACACCATTCAACATTTCCATCTTTATGCTCAAGAGATATTTTAAATTGTTCTGTTTGGCGCAATTTTTGTTTTTATTCGATAAATGAATTTATCTAACATCACAAACCAAATTGATATGTATTTAATGTAAAATAGCGACTTTATTTGGTCTACAGGTCACTTTTCTTTTGCAACCTTTTTATTCGCAAGCTTTAGATCTTAGCGAGTCCGGTTTTTTTTATTTTAAAAAAAATCTTTTTTCTTGTAAATCGTTTTTTTCGATATTTGATTCAGTAAAATCTAGTCAGATTTATTTAGTTGAATAAATTCGATTTTAAACAAAAAAAAAAAAAAAAGATAATTTTGCTTCAAAGGTTTTATGGGGAGGCTTAAGAAAAAGATAGATAAATCTGAAAGACACATTTTGGACTAATATATGCGCGGCTTTTATTGAGATTTTTTTTTAAAAAAAGTAAAATTGTAAGTCTTTATGGAAATATAATTTCTTTCAAACACATTTGGATAGAACACAAAAAGATACATATTTGGGTAATTATATCTTATTTGGGGCGCTATTGATACATTTTACTACAATAAAATCTTTAAAAGTTGTAAAGATCGCACAAATGGATGTCAAATCCCTCACCCAATCTATATATCTGAGTTTTGTCTCTTTTTTTACAGTATTGAAGGCTTGCCATAAAAAAATGATTGCGGTATTGTTTTCGTTTTATATCATTTGGGTTACCAATCTTATCGAAAATTACAGATCTTCATCCAAACTATTTGATAAATCTTAATAAAGAAACTAATGATACTCTGAATACACCCAGTATTCACAAATAATTATTGATTTGAGAGAGACGGGGAGAATTATGCACTATATTCGGCTATGGATATAATAATAACAACATTAAATGACTACTGAATTTTTATTATAGGATGTTTTCACACTTTTTTCATTCTTCTATATTGTATCCAAAAAATAAATTTTATAATAAAACAAAAATAAAGCGCCGAGAATTATTTTATCGTTCAAAAGCCTAACCACATTTTATATCAACTAATTTATACAGTGAAATCAGATTATCTTTATCCGTATGCAAATATGACTGTAATATATATTAATGAAAGTTAATATTATATTTATAATATAGATAAAAGAACTTCAACGGTAGTATTTTCTAAAAAATATTTAGTACTCTGTACCCACAAAACTATCCCATTTTCGTTAATCATTATATATAGCTTGCAAGAATCGAAAATATTAAAAAGCCCCTTTAAACCTTTTCTGTTGAAACACTCACATTTAGTGAATTTATCACCAAAGAAATTTCCAAACAAAGAAATAATTCCTTATAATATTGCCTCATCAAACTTTTTAATAATGGTATATATTTCTAAAATTTATATAAAATAATAAAGATTTTTTCATAACCATTTTAGAGTACAAAATTTATGGGGGTTGAAAGTTCCGTTAAATTTTTATTTTATTATTTAATAAATAATAACAATAAACCAATTAACCGTAATTTTTTTGGATAAAATACTGTTTTTTAATAATAAACTTATAAAGCTTAATATTTGATAAAAGTGTTTTAAAATCCTACATGTATTTAAACCATAATTGCAATTACTGGAAATTCAAATTC
>LSSL01006813.1:0-24100 GCA_001953115.1 Smittium mucronatum | reverse complement strand
TGCCCGTGCTGCCGATTCCCTTGATCGTTCAAGCAACGCCCACCTCGATGCCGTGTTCGGCCATTCTGATCTCGATTTCCACGTATCCCACGTAGCCCTCAACACCCTCCTCGCCGAGTCCGATATCGTTGTAATCACTTGCTCTTTGTCCCCTGAAACTCGATACTTGATCAATAAAGATGCTTTAGCCATAATGAAATCCAGTGCCCTACTAATCAATTCGGCTAGAGGACCTATTGTTGATAACAACGACCTCGCAGATGCTCTTGAGAACGGCAAACTTTTTGCTGCTGGCCTTGATGTCACTGATCCTGAACCTATCCCTCCATCCCATAAACTAGTTAGCCTGCCCAACTGCTTTATTTTGCCGCACTTGGGATCAGCCACCCTAGAGACAAGAAACAAGATGGCTGCTATAGCACTGATCAATGGCATTTCTGGGCTACTAGGACTGGAATTACTTCACAGCGTTTGAATAAAATATAACTCTTCATTTAACTTGTCTTTAAAAAAACGATTTCACCGGAAAATTTCAACTAATTCTAATACATTTTTTAAAGAAATTATATTACTCGTACTTTCAACTAAATATATAAATCTACAAATCCACTATGGAATAATATTTTTTCTGGATGAAGGAGCTGAGAAATTAAAATTCTAGATCTATAGCTGGCATATCTGACCCAAGAAACAATGATTGTATACTGCAGCTGCGAGGATCGTCAAAGTTGATAACTTTCGACCAAACTGGAATTGGGATACCAATGTCTGCAACAAGGATCCGCCCCCCAACAAGAGATTTGTTTCTCAACAAGTAAACTGATGGGAGACCAAATGACAGACAAACTACAGAAGGAGCCAATTTTCTGAGTTTTGGTTTTGTGCGGATTCTGTTTCTTACGGAAGTGTCATCAGATTCGCTGGAATAGCCACTATTTCCACCGCTGTGAGGGGAATTAGCTGCATTCTGAAAGATTCCGTTACCGTTTTGAAGACACTTTTTAGAAACATTATTGATTTCTAAATCTGTGTTTAGAAGCTGTTTATTCTTGGATTTGGATTTTCGGCGGCTGTTATTAGATGCAATGGCTATATGTGGTTTGATCGAATCAGATACCGATAGCAAAAACAGCGAAGGAAAATCCAAAATGAGGAGTGGAAGATTTGAAGCCCGTTTGGAATCATACCATGAGGCAGCACGAACAGCGTGTTTAGATCCAAGTAGACCGACAGATGACAACAATTCTTCATTACTACAATGAGGTGAAGGCAAATTCTCAATTAGACGAATATCATTTGGAGAAAAGATAGAATCAACGACTAGATCAAAATTCGAATCAAGAGAACACATATCAAGAGATTTTAACACCACACCATTAGATAGCTTCACAAGATTTATGTATTTTAGTATCAAATAGTGGGCCTGATGTTCAGGAAAAGTTAAAAAAATGGAAACGGAGCAGCCTGAGTTTAAAAGAAATCTAGCGGCAGACAATCCGTACAGACCACTCCGGCCATTGCCAATAAAAATAATAATTTCGGGAGAGTTATTTGAGGAATTTTCAAGTGATTTGAGAATGGATATAGCCATATTAGAAGCAACTTTTCCCGCGACATCCACAAGGGAAGATTCCGAGATACCTAAATCTCTAGTAAGCATATTTTCCATTTCGGCCCATTGAAAAGGAGAGACAAATAATTCATGCAAATCTTTGGATAAAAGAGAATGGACGTTATTCGGGTCCATAGAAGACAATGGCATATTAGAAGGAGTTGCAGAATCCTTTTTAAAAAAGTGATTTTTGGATAAGGGATCATTCCTAATGAATGTATCTTTTGAAGATTGGGGTTTTTTACTTGATTTAATATTAGAAGGGTTTGGGTTAGAAGAGAGGGTGGTTTGTGGAGAGAAGGTTTGGCTGGGAGTTGGATTAGGTTTTTCTAAATTATGAGAGAAAATATGGTGTAGTTGATCACAATAATTTAGTGATATATAAAAGTTTAATAATCTGAACGACTTTTTTGTAAAAGAAAAAAAAAAACAGAATCAAGCTTTATACAAGGGATGAAATAACTAAGAAAGGGAGTGAAATGAAATGAAAAAAGAAAAGGGTATCATTGGAAATATGGGGAAGTACCTAGACGATTGATGTTTACAAGAAGTAGTTTAGGGTCTTTGATATCTTTACTACGGATATCATGAAAGACTTTAGACTTATCGAAAAGTTTAAGGTTGGCTTGAAAATCGAATTCATTAGCGTTATAATGGGCGACGTCTTGGGCGGCCCAAGAGTTGACGTCATTTTCTAGAGTTGCTTTGCTTTGGTTGAAGGGTTTTCTGTTTTTCTTAGTAGATGAAGGGGGCTTAAGGGTGCTGGAATTGCTATGGGAAAATTGAGTTTGGGAAGGATTTGGAGACTGATTTTTTTCGTTTCGTGGCTCAGAAGAGTTGTTTGGAAAAAGGCTAAAAAGATGAGCAGCAGAAACTTGGTCATTATTTTGTATTGGCGCAATTTTCAAAGAATTAACAACCAACAAAGCAGGATCATTAGGATAATTGGGGGAACTGACCTGTTTTGCAGCAGGAGGGGGTTGGAATGAGGTGGGAGGCTTTCTAGAGTGATCAATATTTCCAGCGCGAGGAGAGGGTCTATTTGAAGAAGAGGTGGAACTGGGAGGAAGAACATCAGGAACATTTCCTGGGAGCAATTCAGAATAATAGGCAGTGTTTGATAAATCTGGGTTCAAGTCGACTGATGGATCACTAGAAAGTGAATCTAGATGAGAAGAAGTCAACATTTGAATGTCGCGAATAATGTTTCCGAATATGTTATATTTATTAAGTCTTATTTTTTGGCCTTTAAAAAGCACAATAGCATTGTCTATAGTCAGCATTTGAGTTTCAGCGCGAATGGCAGAAATGACGCCACAGGCATATTGAATATCGGGTCTATTGAAAGTTATTTTGACGGGTGAGCCGATAAAATCTTCCATTTTTTGGGTTATACAATTAGGGAAAATTAGGTGAGGATCAAATTAAACTCTTGGGAGCAGAAAATTTAGTGGGGAATAGCAAGAGAGATATAGGAGCTTCAAAAGTGCAAATGACTAAATATTTATAAAAAGTGTATAAATAGGAAATGGAATCAAGAGTCCAAGAGAGCGTGTTAATGGTAAGCAGCTAGAACGAGGGCTATATGCTATTTTTGAAATTTTATGGAGTTGAGTAAATAAAACAGATATATTTGCAATCGCAAAAATAGGACAGATGGATGGATATGCGCTATTTTAAGAATCGGATCTGAGTTCGCCCCCAACTTTTCCCAGCAATTCCCCTCATTTCATCAACCAACAGTATGCCTTTTATCGGGACTTCAGCCTGCAATAGGTTAACGCCATCACTCTTGGGCACAGCTGGATAATTAACGCTGTAGGCTGATAGTGCTGAGCATTAATGAATGTCTATTGTTCACTACTTTCCCTTCGTACAATTGGTGCGTTTTCGTGGCTATTCCAATAACAATACATTTCTGGAAATCCAGCAATAAAACATGATGAGGCCCCAGTAAGTCTCCCAAATCCTTCAAAAGTATTCATTGGCAGAATATGAACTATTTTTAAATGGATTTTATTTGCAGAAGCGTTAATCTTTTTTTTTTTTTTACGCAGAGAAGCGTTAATCTAAGGATTATTTTCGCGATCAGACACTGAAGGTTTCTACCAGTTTGATAGTTGGAAATCTCTTGTTTTTTCATTATGCCAAATCTGTTCTACTGGCTTTGCCAATTAAAATCGTCTAAATTTTGAAAAAACTAACATAATTATGTTTTTAGAAAGTAACTATATACTAATTGAGAGATGATTTTGGTACTTTGCACATTTATCGCGCAAATTTGCCTCTCGTATCAAACGTGTCGCAAACTTATCTTCGAGCTACTGCTTTGCATTTTATTATTTAATGGCGAAAACAATACAATATTGGAGCTCATAACAACCTCGAAATCTCAAGATTTAATCGTGAGGATCTAATTATAGTATATAACTTTTAACTACCGATTATTTTTCTTATTAACCCTAAGTGTAATGGTGACGTGACTTACTGGCCTATTTAAAATCCACCTACATTTTTATTCACTTGAATTTTTTTTTTTTTTTTTTACGCAGAATTTATTCACTATAATAAAAGATTAATCCATAGACATAAATCTGTATAATTAGGATATACTGATTTCCATTCGCTAATAGAATCCCAATTATAAAAATTAATTGACTGAATCAGTACATGAAATGTGTAGCAGGTCAACAATCCTGATACGATGTGTAACAATACCAAGTCGTGAGCACGAATGTATGTTTATATTGCCAACAGAAGTTCGATTTTTTTTCAAAGCAGCAAATATAGGAGATTTTCTCTGAGAGCAGACACGTTACTATTAAATCTTTATTTCTTTCCTAATTTGGGAAACACACAACTAATATTATATATATATTTATTGGTGTGTTCAAAGTTAGAATTACAAAAAACCCCTTTTTATTGGCAAAATGTGGAAACTTTCCATTAAGTCAGCATTTTTTATCATTTTTATTGGCCTGTTGGTGATTAAATATTATTATAGCCAATGGTTTAAATAGATAAAAAATATACTGGTATTGAAAAGTCTTTCCCAATTATAACCATGAATAATCTGCATTAAAAAATAACTACAGAAATACACAGCTTTGGGTATAGATTGATATACATTTCTCACAAGTCTTTTCTATTATGGCTGCGAGCCCACCTATGCCTTCTTATCGGCCAATAAAACGCCTTATCTTGCTGTTTAGTAGATAGAGATAACGAATTCGTTTGTTAAATTTGGAATTTCAGCGAAGAAAAAGTATTTTATTGTCTGTTGGAACAAATAAAAATATTGGCTAAACTTGCCATTGACTTTTCAAATGAATGGGAATGCGTCGCAATCGGTGTCAGGACTGAAGGCCTACAGGAAATTTCGTCTGCTGAACCAACCTATTACAAGCCAAAATTAAAAAACAAAAGTCCAGTAAAAATAAACAATTTCATTTTAATATGCACTTTTTCTAAAAGCATTTAATCGAAAAATATTAGTGGCCAAAAAGTAGGCGAAATGTCTTGGAGGTAAATTGGAAATAGGCCCCCAGTCACGTCACCGTCGCAATCGGTATTATGGTAAAAATTCATATATAGCTGAACTCAAGAATAATTTCATAAAAAAACTTCGCAAAAATAATCACAAATTCGAAAACTTGGGCAGGATCAAGTTTTAGGCCGAATTATATCAAAAATTTTAAGCTGGAGAATTTGATTTTTGTCCAATTAATTAATGTTGATATATTTAATAATTTTAGTCTATTGTAATTTGTAAATTTAGTAAAAAATCATTTGTAGTTGTAATTAAACTAAATATGTGATTCACTTTCAACCATGACACAAAAAAAAAAGTAATTCATTTTCAAATTGGGAGATTCTTGTTTAGTTCTTTCGGGCATAGTGGTACGAAAATTACAATCATTTTCCGATTACTGTAAACATTGTAATAAATAACAAACTTTAATAATTGGATCTATATTTGTTATCAACGAATAAAAATATGAAATTATACAAATACCGATACAGTACATTTTAAAACCTGGAAAGGACTAATTCAAGTTTTTTTTATATGAAGATTCTATATTAATTCGGACTTTTTTTATTGAAGGAACCATTAATCATTCTTGAATTTAACTTACAAGGTATGATTGTCAACATCGGCCAATAAATCTAATTTAACGGTGTCAAGACTATTGTTATACTACTAATTCACATACTGGACATTTCGTATACCTTTTTACCATTAAATAGAGATAATTAAGATTTAAATTTTTTGGAGCGTAATTTTAATAAATACACAAATTTCATTTGCTAACTTAAACAAAATCATGTGAAATAATAGGTATGAAATTTTGACGAATTGGTAGTATGCAAATAGCATGACACCAATAAAACATGCTCATTATATTGCTAGGCATTTTATACACAGTTAATTAAAACGTTCTAATTTAAAAAAAACCTTATTGATTCGCTGATCAAAGTACCAAAAGAGTATTTCCTCAATTTCCATATTGAGAGGGTGGAAAATTTTAACAACAAAGCGTTAATCTTAGAAAGGAATCTCCCATATACATTAAAAATCGGCTTACTGGAGATGTAAAATCGATAGCCAATTATTTTTGTAAAAAAATAGCCAAAAGGTTTCACAACCAGTATCCCAAAAAAAAAAACCTCATTTTCAATTACTAATTATTGTGTCACTATTGTATTTTACCCTATTTATTTGCTAAAAAGACTCCCGAGTAACTTATTGCAGCACTTATCAAAAAGCATTTCTGAAAAAATTTAGCCCTTTCCGGAATCAAAATATGTATAGTTCTTAATTGCAGAATGTAACAACTACATTAGATTATAATAAAAAATCAACCAATAGCTGATGTGATTTTAAATTTGTTATGTGCATTGAACCAAAATGGAGTGAGTTTTTATTACCAATCGACCCGATATTGCCACTTTAGTTTGATATTGGAGATTCTCTTTGAGTGCAAATACTTTTAACTCTTTCAGGGCTGACAATACAAAAATGACTTTTATTTTTTGTTCAATGTTATCATTGATTTGATTTCATTTGTATATTATTGAATAGCTCGTTAAATATAGCCAATTGAAATTTTTAATATATACAAATAAGAGTGAGGCAAAAGTTTGAGCCCAGAAAGGGAACTTCATCTGATTTCTTAATTTGGGGAAATATGGTTAAGATCATCTATAAAATTATTGGTTATTATCGATTAAATTTTTCAAAAAAAATTCTATTTGTATAATGTGGAATTTTTTTTAGGGCTAGCACCATTTTCTATTTTTATTGGCATGGCTATGATCAAATTTTTATTATCCAATGGTTTAGATAGAAAAGAGAATCCCGCCTTGAAAAGAATTTCCCTTACTCAATTATTGTAGAAGCAATGTTTCTCGACTAGTGCACAAATGCATTAATAGGCAACTATATATGTGTAACACAAAACTATCTTACGGCCTCCCTTTTTTCACGTGATTTTATTGGCAGATCTTCCATGGTCTTCAAGTAATAAAATGACATTTAGTTTTCGGATAATGCAAATATTTGATTATTCAACCACTTATAATTGATTAGCTAATTCCGAGCCCAAATTTAAGCCTCGCTCCTATTTGTGTAAAGTATCCTTTTCAATTGGCCAAACTTCTTGATTTATCCAATGGTATACAAATAGTATTAGTCTAAGATTAACATTGAGCAAAAAGTGAGTGTCATTTTTTTTGCCATCGGCCCTGAAAGGGTTAATTCGTTCAAACTGAATAAAAGAAAACTGAAAAATTGAGCAAATAAACAGCTGAAAATCGGAGTTTATGATCACTATTGGTAACTGGAAGGGTTATAAATATTTTGGATAGCCACCTGAAATAATTACCCCAGTAAAAAAAATTTCCTGAAAAACAGGATATTTTCATTTGGTTACCAGTTAAATCATTGGTCATTTTCACACTGAGCCCCATCGTATTTCCCTGAAAGCGCGCTTCATACATTGGGAATAGACCTAAAACCAAACTAGCTCTCTATTCACTAATTAATTTTCTAAAAATCGCCATTCCTTTATTCAATTTTTTTCGACCAATATCAATAAAGAATACGCTAAAAGCATTGATTCATTTGCTCCCACTAGAATAGCTTTAAATTCGGTCTGTTTTTATTGGTGTAATTTCCACTGCTCTTATCTGTATTTCCCAAAGATAATTTGATCCCACACCCAACCACATTTAGTACCAGCCAATATCTTCGGTTTTTTCTGTACAAGATAGGTGTCCCTGCCACTTCTTTATTTATCTTTTTGTACCAAGCAGTATGAAATTTCGTCTCCTATTACATAAATATTTGGGCTTTAGAACAAAAAAATCCTCGACTTTAATATTATTTTATTTTTTCCACCAAAAAACGTATACTTAATTTCGTCCCAAAAAACTCATCTGTCTATCTGTTTGTACTTGCTTCTCGGTACCCCTTATATCTTGAACTCTTAGCTTCCCACTCTTCCCTCTTTCTTATTTTCTCTCCCCAACTTTAATAAAAATATATTTATAGATTTTCAAAATTTCTAGAAAATGCTGATCTAAGCCCCCTGTTCCCTCTTTACTCTTCCTCTTTTTTCCTATTTATAATATCCGTTAAGCTTTCTTCTGAGTTTCTTTGTATTTATCATTTTTCGGAAATCGATTCTTTTACATTTCTTTCTACATAAGCTGTCGTTAAATCCACAACTTCCCAAATCATTAGACCTTCATTAAGAGAAAAAAGCCCTCAAATCCGATCAATATATTGCTATTCTCTCTCGAGCAGTCAAGAAAACACTTTTTTACTTTTTCAAAGTTTAAGCCTCTTTTTCATATCATTGAATAATCAATATCCCTCCTATTCGCCAATATGTCTAGTGAAAGCTCTGGCTCCATCTCAAAACGCTTCTCCGGCGAGGATTCCTCTTCCAACTCAGAGATCTTTTATGAAATACTTGATTCTGAAGTTTTTGTTGATGTGGCTAGATTAAGAAAAATATCTCAAAATGGCATTCCCCCCGATCTTCGTCCGGTAATCATTGTTTTATTTTTACAGAAAATATTTACTTCCCTTTTTTTATCCCTTCGATTCCATAACTATTCGTAGATCGTATGGAAATACCTTTTAGGAATCGAAAAATCTGATCGATGTATCATCTTTTTATCCTGAAATTTCTATTTCCCCTTTTTTTTCTATTTAATTCTTACCCTTTGAAAAAATATACATATAGCAAATGAACTCAGTTTGAGAAAAGAACGTTGTAATAGATATTTGGGAATGGAGAAAAGCAATATCTTCATTGGAAATAGAGTTCGTGGTGAAGTTAATAGATACTTTCAACGGCTGGGAAAATCCTCCGTCTTCGACTCAAGCCTCGACTCCATCCGCTTTGAGAACATTATTTGCGCCTATTTAAACACAAATAATCAGATAGAATATAAACCTTCTTTTATTCAATTGTGTGCCCCCTTTATCTACATTATCTCTGAAGATTATGATGCTTATTACTGCTTTGAACGATTGATGTCAATTTTGGGTATTTCTTCTTCATCTTCTAAATTTTAATCCGATTTTTTATAACGCTTGACCCTCGTCCTATTTTATCAATCGAAATCTTTACTCTTCAAAACACTAATTTCTTTATATAATAATATTAGATGACTACAACTCTTCGAATTTCATCAACCAACAAGTTTTCCGTTTTCTATCGTATTTCAGAATCATGCTTCCAGAACTGTATGATAGATATTTTATTTTCTCTTTACCTTATTTGATCTTTCTCAACCTTTCCTTGAAATAATGGATTTCCTAAATCAATTAGCTTTTTTTTAAACTATCTAATACCCTCAATGCTCTATCTAATTTAAATAGATACAGTGATTTAGAAGAAGAGGAAATAAACTTTTCTGAATTTGTTCCTCAGTGGCTTAACTTTATCTTAGCCCCACAACTAGCTCTCCAAAATACTCTCAGGCTTTGGGACGTTTATTTCTCCATGAATGATTTCTTAGAGTTTCACCCGTTTGTTTGTATATCAATCCTATCATCTTTGAAAGAATCCCTTGAAGATCTCGAACACTCTGAAATCAAATCCATCATTCTAAGATTGCCTGAACTCGACATTTCCTCAGTAAGTATTCATTGTATTTAATATTTTCCACACCTATATGCTTTTTTCTGTTATCAATTCATTGATTTATATTTCAAAGATTGTCAACCATGCCACAAATTTGAGAAATAAAGCTTCCCTGAGTAATCACTGGTAGCACAGCTCGCTTAAGCTACTTTCATGAATCATATAATAATACGGCCCTATTATTATCCATCAGCTCTTCTACTTTTATTTTGACCTGGTATATTAGTATTTATAATATTATTTTATTCATGGAATTACTTATCACTGCTTCCACCTTTATTTCATTTGAAAGTTTTTTTTTGTGTACATACAGGATATTTTTTTATAAGTTGTTTTTTGCTACTTGGTAAAATTATTTTGTTTTTAAAATAATGTCGAAACTTACCGGAATTTATCTTCGAAGGCTGCTATTTTATAGTTTTCTTTATCTTTTCAAAATATCCGAATCCTTAGAAAATAATACATCTTAGTTTTTGTCGGTTTTCTTTCTTATAAAGTCCTGGTCTATACCTATCATGTATGCATTTTTTTTTCTCATAAGAAGTCTCAGACTTGTAGTTGTTTGTCGATTCAAACAGAATAATGTCTTTTGGAAATATAATCATAGTTTGTAATGCAAAACAGAAAAAAATCTTTAGAAGTGCTATTTAAAACATTAATATTTAACTCTGATAATCATAGTCCAATTAAAGTTGCTTAATTTAATACATAAAAAATTGCAGCCCGTCAAAAGCTATTATTGTTTAAAATTCATGAGAAATTTTTTTAGTTTATGCAGTCACTTTCCAATGTATATTATACTTTTTTTTTTAATTATGTCTCATTTCCTTCCAGGAAATAGATTGTCCTATGTTCAATATACAGATAAAAAAATGATTGTGCGATTAATAATTTCTTTTAATGAGGAAAGTTGGGATCATATGTAAAATATATAAATGTATTTTCTATAAATCCTCAATTATGCTTTTAAAGCTATTTAATGCTCTTGTTTTATTTCATGCAAATAACATAAATTAATAATATTTTTTTTACTTTTATAAATTGGAAATAATATTTATTCTACCATTAGTATTTTTTTCGCCCATATTTTTTTTTTTGCTTCATAATTATATTATTCCTTTTACATAATCAAATTTTTAGAATAAACTGCAGAGTAACCCCATATATTAAATCCAAATAATCTAAAAAATATAGCGAATAAGTATTTATTATTTTTTTCAAAGTATATAAAGAATCTTTTGAGATCTGGAAGCTTATTTCTTTTCCCCAAAAATTTTACCCATTATAAATCTCATAAATGCTACTATATTTTCGATTAAGTTTAGTTACAGCATTTAAAATTTTCAACCTTAAAATGGTCCATAAATTAAAAAAATCGAAAATAAAAAAACGTTCTAATCCTTTTTTTCGCTGACTAAATTTTAGGACCATAATCTATCAGCTAAACGATACTCCTGTTGCTATTAACTTTTAATATATAAAACAAAAATAGAAATCGAGTATTTTGTAAAACCCTCCAAATTTTATTAATCTTTTTAGGCTTTATATCTAATTGATACTTAATCTGACCAATTTAATTTAATTCCCTGACAATTATTTGAATTCGCACTAAATTCACCTTCAAAAACCTTACATAAATCACGGGATATCGAGTATTGGACAAATATTTGATATTTTTTGAATTTTTTTAAGGTACTTTTATTTATGTAAAATAGTTTAAACAATAATTATACATTCTATAGTCCTTTTTTCATTTTTTACTCATTTTTTCTTATTTTTTTACAATTTCTTATCCTAACTTATCCTATCTGATAATAAACTATGATTTAATATGTATAAAATGGGTTTATATTTATATATTAAACTTATATTAAATTTTCTAACCACTTAAAATAAATCATATATGAATATAAATAATATTTAAAGATATTATTAAAAGTCATAAAAATGATAAAAATGAACATTCTACCTACTTAAATCACACAAATTAAGGTTTAGGTTCTGATTTTACCCATTGAAAAAAAAAAATTATAAATTATTTATTTATTTTATTCGATATTTTTTTCAAATAAAAATATTTGAGAATTTTGAAGGGGGTGGCGGCTAAATTTTTTATATTCATTATTAAAAATCATACCCCCACTCTTAATTACTTTGCTGAAATTTACTAAAATAAAAATCGGTAATATTTAATTTAAAAAATTACATTTTCCATCCACCACTATGGTTTAATATGCATACTTTTTAGTATTCATTTAATAAATTAACAGATATGAGAAAATTGAACATTAAATTATGTTAATATATTTAAAATGGATTTTTTTAAAAAATATTAACCATAAAAAAATCACTACTATAATCTATTCTTTAAATAAGTTCCAATGCTAATAAAACAATTTTCTTATTTATTTAAGCTTTTATAAGAAAAATCCTTGATTATATATACTAAAAGTGGATTTTATTATTACGTATGTTTGACCCTCTAGTAGTGATTTTTATCCTTACGTGGATTTAATTGGATTTAATTAGTTTTAACATTTACTGGACATTATTTATTTGATAAAATAAAAATTTAACCAATATAAATATCAATAAAAATCCATAAGTTTTCGTTATTTCCGATTATTTATGGTTAATATTTTTAAAGGGAAATTTTATTTATTTCTGGTAAAAGATAAAATCCAATTAGTAGAACTAGAAGCTAATTTATAAAATGTATATCACTAAATAAAATTAATATTTACAGAGGTTTTAATTACAATAGACCCTTTTTTTATATTTTCAGGGTTATTTTTTTGATGAAAATATCAAAAGAATTATTATTAGACTAATTAATTTTTTATACCAACCAAAAATCAAAAAATAATAATACTAAAGAACAATAGAATTTTAATGAATAATGACATATATTAATACCTATAAGTTAAAGTGGATTATTGGTTATAATAATGTCCCCACTGGTTCAGAAAAAAAGGTCTATTGGAATGAAAACCCCTGTAAGATAGGAAAAAATAGGTTTGAAATTATATTTTTACTATAAATTATTATTACTCCGATAAATCTAACTCATATAAAGTTTATAAAGCATTTTTAAGTTTTCTCTCAAATTCTGTTTAATGAAACTTAAGAAATACCTTTTTCAGTAAATGAAACATGTTTTACGTCTTTTTTTAATATGACTGTTTACATGATAGATAAATAATATCACTGCTGTTTTTTTATTATAATTATAAGGCTAATTTATTTTAGCTCTAAAAAAATGATCTTATGAATGGAATTTATACTGTATTTTAGATATTAAATTAGATATTTATCACGAAAATATCTTTTTTAATTATTAATATAAAAAGATATTTTTTTTAGAATAGATGGTTGTAATAGTAAAAATACTTTCATGTATTTTTTTTTCTGTTGTTTTTTTTTGGGATAATATGGGAACGAAGTGCTCTTATCAGGTTTGAAATAACAACAAGGTGTTTTTTCGGAAATTTAATCTAAAAATAAAACTAAAAATCTTTAAATAAAAGGTATTATATTTAAATTATTTAAATTTTAGAAATAAATTTATTTAAAAAATTATCTATTTTACCACAAAGATAAAATAACGCAGTAATTGGAGATTATTTTTAACATTAATTGTTTTTATTCTATTTTAACTTGATTTAAATTGGATTATATTGACACCACTTCTTTTATTTTGGATTCATGATATTTTGAAAGATATCCAGCATTAAAATATTTTATTATCATTATTTTCTATATTTTTCAAACATCACCTTTTTTTTTTTGTAAAATGTAACTTTATTGTAAGATAACTTCATTAAAAACTATACTAAGAAAACATGAAAAAAAGAGTAAGACGTATAGAAAAGACTATTATCCTATACTATAAGCTCCTCTGCCGGACTACCGGTTGCGTACCTACAGGAAAAGGGTGTAATATACCAACTGAAAGACCACTCCTGGCATTGCTTCAAGTAGGTGTATGACTGAGGTTACTCGGGGTAAATAATTAAGCTCTTTGTCGATGAAAAAGAGCTGATTGAAGCTAATGAGCTCCAATTCAGAGCCTACCTCTGACAGGATTAATTAAATTAGTCTCCTGCCCAAACGTGGATTTGATCGACATGGCTTTCCCAAAAATAGATGTTAGACGCTGAGATCCGTCTGACTGTCGAAAGCTGAACTTTTGCACTAGACTATGTCTCAGCTGTTCCAAAATATTGGTTCCCCCTGTTTATAGATGGTCCTCCTCTGGAATCTCTGTCCTCCGAATCGCTGTGCGCTGTCTCAACTACATCCAAACAAGAATAGTACAACGCTGATGGAATTTTAGTTTAGTATACTTTGAAAATTACGCTATTAAGCTCCTAAACTACGGCGAGGTATTTCACTCTTAGGGGTTCAAATATCACCTTGATTTTTTATATTTTTATTCGATATTATAGTTATAAAAAAAAAATTGGACAGAATTAAATTGAATGCTCGTTTAGGAATAATTTATATGAATAATTGTATATAATGAAACTTAACGTGATAATTCGATATTTCTATTAGTTAAATTTTATGCGATATAATTAATATCATTCAAAAAAATTTACCCTTAATATAATCAGATCAAATCCATATAGGGATAAAATTTATTTATGGATAAAATATACATACAACACATATATATAATATTTTATTATTAATTGAAATATCATTAAATATATAGCTACATATATCCACTTTTATTCACGATTGTTTTCTCAAAAATCAATTATCAAGGAAACATATAAAATATGCTAAATTAATTCATATTATAAAATAGCTTTTAAAAATTGAAAATTTATTTCCGGAGAGAATAAATTCGTGAATAATATTAATTTATAGAAAAATATGAGGTATTTCTAAAAAAATGTCCCAATTTAGTCGAAAAAAATTAGGGTTTTTTTAGCTAACACTTCGTTTTATAAATAAAATATTCCCTCTTAAAATTAAAATAAAAAAATTACTCTCTGCTAGAATCTACGGGCTTAGTCAGATTCGTGGAAAATTTTTCAAGCAGCAGTATATAGAAAATATTTATTTTATTGTGATTTTTGGAGTTTTTTAATAATCATGAGACTGCTTTTAACAATATATTTATATGATTTAATTATTTCTGATTTGCAAATTCAGAAAATAGATTTAAGTTATATATATCTGTTTTATTTAATTTTTTCTATTATTACTTTAATGGATTCTTCAGAGGTTTTTTGAGCTTATTCATTAAGTGAAAAACTCCAATATGTTCAATTAAATAAAATATTTATCAAAAAAACCTGGATATTAGGACATGCTACAAAATAATTTAGTGTTTATAATTTAATTTTGTAATTTAAACATAATTATGGTATGAATTTTAAAAAAAATAAGTTATATGAAGATATAAAAAAATCTAAATTATGTCTTCAAGGTTATAAATCGCACCTTATTCATCCTATTCTATCCAAATATTCGGTTTTAATTGACTGATTTTTTATATATAAGTGATATAGTGATTTAAACCATTTAAAACATATTTATAATTATTAGATATGATAAAAAAAGCTCCATTAAACACACTCGGTTTTTTTTCTATTTATTCAATTATTATTGTTTAGAGAATTGATAATTTGGATGACCGATATGTTTTTAAATATGATTTTCTTTACTATTTAATTTTTAAAATAAAAATTAAATAAATACGAATTTTTTTAAAAAGATAGATGTATTTAATTCAAAATAACGGTATATTACTTTCGATTCTCTAATAATTAGGGGCCTCATGAAAAAAGCTGAATTTTTTTTAAAAAATTCACTAGGACACTAAAATCGTGAATAAAAATTACGCAAATAGATAAAAGTATCTGTGTTTCATGATTTTAGCTTTATCTGCATCTATTTTTTTTCAAAATATAATTCTTATCTTCCTTTATTTTTTATTTTTTAAAGAAGTAATATTTAATTATTAACTTTTTTAAATATTATTTATATATATTAAATTTAATTAACGCTAAAAATATTTTATTTTTAAATGGTGAATTTTTAAGTTATGTGGATTTAATCCAGATCAATTTTGGAGAAAAATCAAATTAGATACCTTTAATTTAATTTCTTCGATGCCCTTATAATAGATACCAAAAAAATTCTTATCAGTTTATTTTAATATTGGTCCAATAAAAATTATATTTTGGTGTTAATCGGTAGACAAAATCTGGAAAAAATAGATAAAATCTGGAATTTTCCGCAAATTCAGGAATATAAATATATATAATACATGTTTTACCAGTCATATTTTTCCGCAATTTTTTTTCTTTTGAATAAAACTTAAACTATTCCATAATATATTTACAACATTTTTTTAAATGGGTGATTACTCAGTCATTTCACAAAAATTTTATCGAATAGATATGTCTAGTTTTTACCCTTTCAGGAAGAATGGTTAAATTTTGGCTCTAGTTATCATATAGTCAAAATAAAAAATTTACTATACATCCAAATAATTGGATAAAAATAATTTAAAATCGAATAAAAAATTATAAATACCAAAAAAAAAGTCCAATAAAGCCTATAAATATCTTTTTGCGGAATTTTATCAAAATTAGTGGACATATACGACTGGTAAAAAAAAGTTTTTGTGCATATTTTCCAAAATTTGCATAAATTTATAGGTTTCATCTATTTTTTCCAGATTTCGTGGAAAAAAATAATTTAATCAAAAAATATATATGATGCATTTAAACTAGCACAGGGGGATTTTGTGAATAATTTTTTTGGAAATACACATATATATTTTTCTTTTTAAATATTTAATGAGTTTAAAATATATTCCCTGAAAATAAAAACGATATTATTGAATAAATTTTTATTCGAAAATATCTGTTCATACACTAAAAGATCTTTTTATTAAAGTCTCTCTTATATCAAGAAGGGAAAATAAAACAATGGAATTTCATTATTTAATTATTATTATTTAATTCAAGAATATAAATCAAAAATAAAAATTGTTGGATAAGATAATAGCAGTTCTAAAAACCCAAACTGAAGTAATTTTTAATGGCCTTTTAATAAAAACAATAACATATAAATAAAAATATAACTGCTTTTAATTTCATTTTATAAAGTAAAGGGATAATTAATATACAGTTTTCATTATTTTAAAATGATTTTTTTTTCTTAAATTTTTAATTTATTTTTTGTGATAAATATAATTTAACATATTTGTTAGTATTTAGTGATTTCTTCAGAATTTAATTGAAAAAATATAAGATTTATAGATTATTATAATGTGTAGATTTCCATTAAACTTATTTAATGGAAAATCTATTATATGAAAACCAAAAAATATATATTATTTTGAAAAAAATTCATCCCTTTTCAAAGAAATAAAGTGAAATAAATCTATTCCAATTTTTTCACTTCATTATTTAAAATAAACTCACAACAAATTTAATTTTTTCAATGTTAGGGAAAATTATTTTTAACAAAAATATAAACTCACTTCAATATATTCAATGATCAAAGTTAATAATTTATCATTTTTTTATTTAAATTTAAAACATGTTATTAAATAAGATAAATGTACCCCTAATATTTATATCTTATTGTGAAAAAATTTACCGAAATAAAATTCGGGAGGAAAAAATGACTAATCTTAAAGTTTCTGTATGGCTATTCTATATATTATTTTTGAATTATTTTATGATATTACTTTTTTTATTAGAACTCATTCCTATATATACCCGCCTGGAAATATAAAATATGATCTGGTTTTAATTATATTAGATTTATTTCCCAAAATAGTTTTTAGTATTAATATCCATTTTTTTAAAAGATTATATTGGATTTATTTCACAAATTTGTCTCGATATATAAAAAAAATTTAAATTTTTTAAATTTTACGTTTTTATCAGCAAAATTTTAATAATTTTTCTTTATTTGACCCATCAATCTTATCTGTAAACTTACTATCGGTATTTAAAAAAAAGACATATCGCGTTTAAATTTAGTTTTAAAGCATTAAAAATTATTATATTAGCTTCTTTTCGTATTTTAACACAGCCTATTCGATCCTATGATTGAATATTTTTGTGGAACTATGTTATATAAATTAAAAATATATATTGGGTTAATCCAATAAAATTCACGCGATATATATATATTAATTTCAAAATGATCGAAAATTAAAATTCATTTTATAGTTAATAGTATAAATTTTCTCATATATATATATATATATATATATATATATTAAATTTTATATTACGATATTTTAGATATATACAAAGAAAAATATCCCATTATAATTAAAATTTTGGGTTTTTTACATATAAATTTAGTTTAATTAATTAGAAAGCTTATAATATATATATATCATTGTATAACACATAATAATTCTATTCTAGCAAAACTTAACTTATTTGAATACTAAAATATCTATTAAAATAATATTGAAATTAAACAATCCAGTATATATTAAAAAAATAACTATTTGTGCTTATTTAAATTTATGAAATAAAACCTAGATAAAAAATAATTTTAAAATATAACTTCCATGATTCAAATTTAAAAAATGGCACTAAAACAGGCCTAGTTAGCATCATTTAATTGGATTCAGAATATTATAATAATAAACGGGTAAAAAAAACATATTAATTAAATTAAATTTTTGAAAAATAAAGTCGACTTTTAAAAAAAAAAAAATTATAACAATTTATTCTTTTTTTAAAGGAAAAAAACTTTAAAAAAAACGAAAGTATATATATATTTATGTGTGCATGTAATTTTTCATTTATTAAAATGATATAGGCAAATAAAAATATGAAAGATACACGATTTATTATATTTTCAGAAAAGAAAAAAAAACTAAATACATTAAAAGATTGATTTAAAGCATCAAATAACATGTTATAAAATAATTAAACCACGTATATTTTTAAAAAAAAATTCATTTTATAAAAAAATTATTTATTTAAGCAATTATTGGCTTAAAAAAAATTCAATATTTTATATTAATAAAATTAGATTTAAAATAGATAATATTTAAAACTGTATTATTTATTTTATTTTCTTCCCTATAATATATTAAGGTGTTAATAATATAATAAAATTCCATTTATATGTCATTATTAAATCCCCATGTTTATAAAAATCAATTTAATGATAACTTTAGTGTCATTATTATTTGATTATCATACATAAATATATTTTTATAAAGAAATAATTCGCATTATAAGACTTATTTTTGGAATTTGGATATTAAAAATTGTTTTTGATCCACTATTTCATAAAATAATATATAAATAAACATTAAAAAATATTAAATTGGAGATTTGTTATTTTAAAGTTAATCAAGCATCATATTTTTTTATTTTTTAATATCATGAAAATGATTAAACTGCCTTATTTTTTTTAATACATAAAAAAATATACCATAAATATACCCAATGATCAGGTTTTCTAAGAATAAAAATTCTTGTTGTGAAAAAAGGTGTTTTTTTCTTGAATTATTCTGAATTTGAAGTTGAAAGCAGAATATATTTTTATTTAAAATGTGATTTACAGCTTTATAATACAAAAATTTAGATCACATCAATTTAAGGATCACGTAAAATTTAAAAAAACTATTGATTTTAATAATTATTATTTTATTTCCATCTTAATCTTAACCTAAATTAAAAATATTATCACACACCTATTTAATTATAAAAATATATACCCTATTTTTTTTTAAGGGGATTTATTTATAATATTAAAATACTAGAAAAAACTAAAGTGAAAATACAATAAAAGGAAAAAATAATCAAATTTCATCCCACTACCATCTGTCGCTCTAGCGGCTCCGTACCCACTGGCCATTGGTTCAAGGAGATAAATACCCTAATAAACCAATTTTAAATCAAAATAATATCACCATGCTCAAATTTTAATTGTTCATATTTTTATATTGATTAACATATATAAAATTTCATAAAATCAGTATTATTTTTTGGATGAAGGCTTTTATAAATAAAAAATGATCAAATTTTTTATTCTAAGGTTTTGAGTTGTTTATATTCGAGATTATTTCTAAGACCGGACTTTTTTATCGATAAAAACTATAGTCCAAATCGACATTCATTACTATTTGTGGCGCTTATTTAAAGTTTTAATCAATGTATTCCATAATTTCTATTTGCTTAAAAAAATTTCTGACACCATGTTACCAATTATAACCATATTAAATGCAATTTTAATTTTATATTAGCTATTTGGGGCAAAATCAAACCTTTAAATATTTCCCTATTTCTAAAGCAGTAAAAATTCATAGCGCATTGGCTACATTGAGAGAAACCACAATTTAGTAATCTCGGATTAATTTATCACTATATAAACGACTAGATTAAATATAAACGTCAAAAAAAAGTTTGCTTATGTATAATATTTAAATAAAAAATAAATAAGTTTTTTTATTGGAAAAAAATAAATCTTGATTATGATTGTCTATTTTTTTGAAAAAAAGCATAATTTATTATATAACTACCTTTACATATTATTTGTATATAAATTATTATATAGAACTCTAAATGTGGTAATATCATATATTTGATAAAAAATTAAATAGTATTATTAATCGAAATTATTTTTCTGTATTTTTACCTAATTATTAATAAGTCTCAATTGAGCATCTTAAGATTTTTATAGATTTTTTAAATTTTTTTTTCGAATATTTATCTACCCATACCGATAGAAATTTATGCGGATAAGTTATAAGCGAAAAAAATAATCATCTTTTGATTCACAAAATGTGTTTTACAAATTGTAAAATTTAGATAATCATTGTATTTAATTCTTGATTTGTATTATTCTAATTTATTTTTTTATCGATATATACTATAGGATCTTTTTTTGTATTTCAATGACTTTTATATTAAAATATATTAATTATAGGAGCAATAACAAGATTTCAATGGGAATCTCATGTTTTTTACATTTATTTGCTATAAAAAAATATTTTCGATACTTTTAAGTCAAAAATATAACATTTAATTTAATTATTTTTTAATTATTACTTATTCTTATTTTTATTTACAGCAAATATTAATATTGCTAAATATTTATTTAATTCAGTTAATTATATTTTTTGAAAAATTTTTAAGAAAAATTATAAAATATTTAGGAGACTTTTTTTTTAAAAAAAATATGTTCCCATATTAGGCAATATAAATATTTTTTGAAGTATATAAATATTATATATTATTAAATATTCGGATTTTTTTTATTTTTTATTTTTTAAAAATACATGCCAAACAAGGGAAATCCTGTATTCGAAAACAAACAATTAAATTGTAAAATTCATTGCTTAAAATAATATTTAAGGTATTAAACGAGGATAAACCACATTTTTTGTAAAATAATTTAGCATGTGACAAAAATAATTGATTTTTTTAAAGCAGTTAGATATAAATAATAATAATAATGCCGTTATTGCATCTGAAAATCCAATATATATAATACATTAATATTGATAAATATTTGAGAGCTTTTTCTACTAAGATATTAATATTTTACTACTTAATTAAATGAAAATTTTAACCATTTTATATAAATTGGTGACTAAAATTGATTAATTGATAATTATATATATATATATATAAAAACCAACTTGATACATTTTATGGAAATTTATCATGATTTTTTAAAATTTCTTTATTTATATAAAACGATTTTCGAGCTTAAAAAAGGGGGAAATTCGATTTTTGTTTATTTTTTACTGAAAAAATATTATAACTTGGTATAAATTCCATCTATTATCTATTTCGGTCATAGATCATGTAAATTGGTATATTTTGACGAATAAATATCTTAGCTTCGGCTTTATAGTCTCTGAAAACACGTGTAAAAACTATAATTTTATATTTTATAACTATAATATATTTTCGGCTATTTCAGTTTGGATTTTAAATATTTTTATACCCCCAATAAATTTTTCTAATGAAATCAACTTATATTATTATAGATATATATATATATATATTATGGTCTGATAGCATCTGTGCATGGAATTATCTAAACAAAATATCTTCATTATAATAGTACCTTCGTGAGAAGTTCAGTAGGCTGTATTATTTAGCTTCAAGAAATTATTATTTAAATACTGGTAAATATTCTCAATAAATTACATAAAATTTTATAATTTGAGCTTATATGTTATCTGGGTGGTCCAAAATCACATTTTCACTATTTAATCAAGAATATGTTCCGGGAAGGATATCAATATTTGTATATTTATTTGGTCTCATATTATGCACATTTCCTGAAAAAAAATTCATATATAGTTTTATTAATTTAAAATACAAGTTTTTTTTTTAAAAAAAAAAATCTTGAATAAAATATTATGAGTGAAAATTATTGCGACTATGGGCAAATTTCGGGGTCGGGTATCCAAGTTTACGATAAATTCCGGTTGTATTATTCATATTATCGATCAAAAATATTTAAAAATGTTGATTATATTATCAACACAGCTTGTAATAATTATATGATGGTTTAATTTGATTAATTTACCGAAATTAATAGCAAATTTTATTATCTTTAAATGAGCATTTCAAGTTTATTCTATCCATTTAAAAAACATCGATTTCATAGTATAGGTTTTGAATTTGAACCGAATATATATTATTATATACATCAGACTGATCCTTGAAGCTATATAAGTTGTATAAGATCTTTTTGAACTACATTTTATTGTTTACAATTTTTCCTTAAACATAATATATAATTTTCATAAATAAAACTTATATACATTCCAGAGGCCAAAATTGATTTTTTCTTGAGATAAGAGGTCTTAATATCAGCAAAAATATGAATTAAATATATTTGAATTGTAATAATTGTTATTTTTTCCCCATTTATGGATAAAAAACAGATAAATTTTAATCTAAATTAAAATTTGGTTCTTTTTTCGGTCATTTGTGCGAATTAATCTGAAAATAGCAATACATATGCCTTAGAGTTAATCAAATAAACCTATAAATAGACTATATGTTCATAATTATATATATATATGTTTATATATATATATATATATATGTATATTTGAAGCTTTTAAGTAATTTAATAATGTTGAAATGTAATAATTGGGCTATAAATACATCTATAAGCCTATAAAATATATCCGGGGATATTTAAAATAATGTCCGATAAAATTTAATTTTTTTACTAGTTACTCAATTTTTAAATAATTACTCCTATTAGTTGAAGATTTAAACTCGGACATAATGAAACTGTAATTTTAACCGAAAATCCAAAAAGAAACGTTTAATAAAATATTATCTCAGCTTATTTTTAATTAAGATTTTTTTTTAATCACAAAAAATTTTTTATATCCAAAACAAGTTTTAAGAAAAACCAAATATTTATTATCATGCCTCCAAATGAAGCCTCATAAATTTTGGATGTTTTTTTTATAGATTTTGTTAATATTTCATGACTTTAGGCTTGAAATCTCAGGTTGCGCTGGAGAAGAAAACGTAATTATATTTTTTCAGCACGAAAAATCAATTAATAGGTTTAATTAACCTTTGATTAGGCTAACTATGCATTTAAGACCTTTTAATCAAGTAAAGGCATTTATTTGGCCATTTTTCAAATAAATGTAAAATTTTCAATTTAATGCGTTTTATCGAGTTGATCATAATACCTCAATTTCCCAAAAAATTTAAAAATATTCTGTCAGTAAAATAAGTGTATTTATTATAATAACATAAATTTTCGACAGATAAAAAAAAAATTAATAAAAATGCACCAATATTAATTTACGAAAATATTTGATTTTGCATTATATAAAAGAATATAAACTAAAAAAAGGTTGATTCAACATATATTGAAATTATTGCGTTATATTATTTAAATTTATTTTTATCAATAAAATGATTTAATTGAAATAAACGCATATTTATCAAAATAACACTATTTTTCAAATAAAGGTAATATATATATATATATATTAAACTCTGCTTGTTTAATAATTTCGCATTCATTTCAGACACTATTATTTTAACGAATTATATCAAAATTATCTAAATATATTTCTACACTCAGGAATTTTTTATTCGTTTTACATATGCTGTTAGTTGTCTAAAACTTTCAGGAAAAAAAATGTTTCGTTTTTTTTATGAAAATTCTCATTTTTAGCGAAATTTAATTAAAATTTACGATTGAGTATAAAATCTTTCTTGATTTAATTCATTCAATTGAAATGGTATTAATTTATAGACTTGTCTAAACAAATATCAACGAGTATTCGATATGAAACTGCTAATTTTTAAAATTTAAAGTGATG